>JASANE010014455.1:0-39379 GCA_030248225.1 Trileptium ribeirensis
GGCCTGTTACAAATACACTTTAACCTTAATTAGTGTGTGATGTTTTTGTAAACTATTTTCATGGTTATTTTAACGGACGCCTCTCACAATAATTATGTTACTCTGGTTCATTAATACTTGGAGCAAACCATACGCATTAGGACTTGGGATCTCTCATCTGCAGGTCGTGACTCAAAGTGTTGACTGCTCCGAGCGGACAAATCAAGAGAAACGTATGACGCTGAATGGATGAATAAAACAGAACACAGTGGTTGATTTTGTAGATTTTATTGGAGTATATGTACAGCGAAAGTAAACGGCTATGTCTACTATGTAATTTAATTTCGCTTGAAGTCATGGATCAGATTCTCGGGCGATTGCGGACGTTTCAACTTCATTGAAAAGTTCTCGAAATTCTATATCAAAAAGTACTCGGAATAATACCCGAAATATCAGCCGTTTGACGGTTACGGGCTGTCGAACCCAGCACCCGTCGTTGCTACTACTTGGAAACTACTATTCTTAAGCTTAACCACCATCTTATATCTGGATTTCCTAACCACAGCGACACGGATTGTGCTGACACCAACAATGTTTCTATTTTCCTGATTTTAGTAGCTCCCCGCCCGACTCTTAAATTTTCGCTGTTCACTTCACGATGGGCAGCGTAGGGTTTCCTATTCCCGGACACATATGACAATGCATTTCCGGGTTTCAGCATAATAGTGATACTTGGTCGTGTTCCAAACTATCTTAAAAGAATTCCAAAAACACTTAATACCATGTTCACATCTCCAACACCTTTTTCTCTTAATCTCCTCGTGTATGCTCCTATAAAATCAAATATAATAGACACTTCACATAAGATACATCCGTGGGCACATAAGCATAGACACCAAGGCATACAACTGCACGCATACAATACAGCTGGACCATAACAAAACCATATGCAGATGATAAAAGTAATGACGAGCATAACCGCATACACGACCATGGCACCTTGCGGCACTCTATCCGCGGTTCGTCTTTTGATAAGTTTGATTCAAGATATACCGGATTTTCGACTGGAAAATGTTTCTGTCGTCATTATGACCAAGCTTTCATACAAGTTTTAATTCTTGCTAAGCGTCTCGGCTCCAAAATTTGGTACAAACACACGTGACAGACCGCAACGGTCCTGTTACATCAGCAGCCCAGCGAGCATGTTCCAATTTGACGAATAGTTCATCGCAGGAGTGCCAAGTTTTGGAGCCGTAAAGTTTAAATAATTAGTGCTCTGATACGACGTATATAGTGAGCCCGAACTATGAAAATACATTTTACACTTTGCCTGACTGCTGTGCAGAACCAGGCAGTACCACTGAACTACCCATTCTTCATAGTCTGCACCCATTAAGAACAGTCTGTACAAGAACAGTGTAACACGCCTCTATAAATGACAAAGCTGAGTCATCCAGCATTCACTTTAATATAAATTATAACTCATAAGTGGTATTGGTGGGCTCTCCACAGTAAGACTCAAACACATCGCCCTTCATGACGAGGTCCACTTCGCTACCGCGTCCCGGGACCCGAACGTATGCCCAAAATTTTGTTAAAAATTTTCAAAAATTGATGTTGAGGGAAAATTGGCAATACTTGTGGAGAAATGAACAAAAATTTGAAACATGTGGATTACCAAACATATTAAAAATTTATCCCACCTTGGCGATATTCCCCTCCTCCGTTCCGAAACACCTGCTGTACCCCCTTATAACTCGGACTCCGTGCATAGATGATTATAAATACCGGAGGTTTTGCTGCTTGGACCAATTAATATTTAACACAATTTTTTGAAAACACTGCGTTTTAATATCTAAAATGGGAGTCATTTCTAACAGTCTATGCAGATAACTCATTTTTTCGCACTTAGCGGTCGCGAATATTGCAAAAAACACAACCTGTCATTTGATAGAGTTGCTATGGTATATACGAGTTTGTAAACGGTATTCAGTATCATATAAGAGCGCAAAGTTAGTTGTTTAAACATAGGCAAATTCCGAAGTCCCAGGGAGATAGATAAAGCGGATGCGACGGCGAGATGCCATTGACAGTGTGTCAGGGCGTCGGCGGGGGAAGGGAGAGGGCTACGGGGGGTAACAGGGATAAGTTTTTGACATTTTTGTGATTCAAATTATAAAATTATTTGGCACTCATGTTAGCTATTTTCCCTTACCTTGGCCGATTTCTCTCCAATTTTTCAAAATATCAGCCAACTTTTGCCCGACTTTTGCACGGTTTTGCCAAAATATTCTGTGGGCCTTACTTCGTGCGGGGAGGTCAACCTCAGGAAGAAATCAACCTACCTACCAGGCGTTATAGGCGAAGTCCCAAGGTGAGTAAAATTTTTGAGCATATATGTAGTTCATTTATGCAAGTTGTTCTCTAGATGTTGGAAACATTGATTTAGTTTCTCGTAGTCTATGCTCTGGCCTTGTTCGCTCATATGAAACATGAAAAAACATTAGAGATTTATATGTGGCTCGTCGTTCATGTATAGCAACACTAACGATTCTTTGCGAAAATATGAAAATTTATTTATGCGAATCGTACTGCATGCGTATCAAATTTATACATGGTGCTGTAAGTCAAGGATCCGAAAACAGCTAATAAGTAGGCGGCTGCTCTAGAAATTGCTCTACTCGTTCTCACTCAACCCACCAGAAACTAGATGCAGGTTTGCCATTTTCTCAAATTTTCCCCAATTTTTCTTCAATTTGCCAGAAATTTTCAGCGCGTTTTGGCATGAATGGGATTAATAGCGGAAATATAGCTTTAAAAACAGTGTCCAACCCTAAGCGAGTGTTCCGCTACTGCCTACTGTGATAAATTCGAAGGCCAAATGCATTTATTTTCTCATGCCCCCAAGCCATTCTACGCACCATCGCCGGAAATGTTTAGCTTGCCCAAAATATATGCTTTATCATAATTTGACCTCCCCGGGATCAAAAGCGTTTCCGAGTGCCTGATGTATATGATCACGAAATACACACTCGGATATCAAAGTACTCAATAGACATATAATTTTATCTAAACAAAGCTTAAGTGTGCTAGTAATCTATATTATTTTAACTAAACAAAGCAACACTAATTAGAAAAATACATTAATTAGTTAGCTAGTATATGTTGTATTTTAGGAACCAAAAATATACTGGTGTTGGGCATCACTAGGCTATTCTGGGGGCTTCTTCAAGCTAATTGGGGTCCTAAGCCTTAGATTTCAAAAATTTTAGTATAAATTTTATTTTTCTTGATTATATCTTTCCTTACCAAAATTTAAACTTCAAAACTTTAAATTATAAAATTTTATTTGTTTTATTTAACTAATTTGAATAAATTGGTTTTAATTTTCCTATTAACTAGCATATGCTTAGGAATTTTTAGTTTAATTAATCATTCTTACTCTGGATATCATGGAGATCGGTTGATGGTACTCCGCGTGCTTTGAGATGTGTTTTGCAAGAATAGTTTTAATTCTTGTATTATTGATCACGTAGCTAATAGTTACGCCGGGTAAATACGTTTTGACTGTGGCGACGGTTGTGTTTTAATTGAGAATATTGTGTAAAGGAGATGAGCCAGAAGCTGTGCTTGTTGCTTGGTTGCGTTAGCTTAGCACTATCGCCTTATATTGTTAGCAACAGCGCGCAAAGAATTGTGCTAGGAGGTGCTCTTATTCGAATTTAAGAATTGCACGGATTCTATTCGGTGTTTAAATTTTTTACGGTCCAAGAGTCACTATTGCTTGGAGACAGAATCTTATTGGTAGCGCGCGACATAAAAGTAACGGCTTATTTTCCCAGTAAAAGTGCATTGGGACAGATAAAAGTAACTAGACTTAGTACCTAATATATTAAAAATTCGGCCTATAGTGTCGAGTGAGTGATACCCGGGCGAGCATATTAACGGGGTCCGAGGTAAGTAACATTGCTTGTTGGGTCTGCCAGCCATCTGGGATAGCTCAGCAAGTTGTATAATTCTTGAGCAAACCGGGCGAGTAATGGGAGCGGATTCGATTACCCGCTAGAGCCACCAGTAGATTCCAACTACTATTTTGGACCAGCCATTCGGGGTCCTGGGATCTCCCCTGTGTGCGACAGTCAATCGGGATCTGCACAGAGTAAGAAACCTCAACTGCTTAGTAGTCGATCGCTACTATTCAGTTTTAATAACCGGCTCAGCTTGCCAATCGGAAGCGGCTTGCTAAACTTAGCGTAATTCTAAGAACCTAAGTTCAGATATATAATTATATAAACGTGTGTCGGCAGCCAATCGGGGTCGATCGTACCAACCCCGCAAGAGGCTTATTAGAATTAGCGATAACTTAACCTAAACGCTAATAGAGCTAGGAGCAAGTGGCCGAATATTGTGTAAAAGCTCGAGAGTCAAACTGTGCAGCTGTTGATAGTCAGGCTGTACAAGAGTGACCGGTGTAGACTAACGTGAGTAAAAAAAGAAAGTACGGTACCAAAGGACAGTGCCGCGGCTTTTCATTCGAGTACTAAGAATAGTACTGCGATTTCAATACGGTGATCAAAAATAGTGCTACAAGTGACTATCGGTCAGCAAAAGTGTTCTGCGTCGGGAATTGAACTCCCCAAGCCTTTAAAAATAACATTTTCCTCGTCCACATCTGTCGCGGCAATACTTAAGAAAGCTCCAAATCTTGCGAACTCCACCGACTCACGATTTAGCAAAGTTTCACTTAAAGCGGATAGGACACCAGCTGAACAAGCGAAGGAAAAACGGATATATGAAGAATATATGGCCAGGCGTCTTGCGGGTGAAAGTGATATTCGCATGAAAGGCACTCGTATTGTTAAAATATCTCTTCCTCGGGGTAGCAATGATGATGTCTTTCTTGCAAAACATCGGAAGAAAGCTAACAAGGGAAACGGGTCACAGCCGGAGGTCCAATCAATTGTGACCCCGGCCCAAATGTAGCCGTTATTACAAATGTTAAAGCAACCTGTTGTAATTATTCTGACAATGTTAAAACACATAATCAGGCTTATTATAATGTTTTGAATAACTCTGTTTTGTCGTATTGCTCAAGTATCCAAAATATTGACTCAAATCTTGAATTAGTGTCAAATAGTAATCCGCTCAGTGTGTCCTCAAGATTAAACGTTGTATCCTCAAATATTACTACATTATCATGTGATGGGAAACCCAAAAACAATGACTGCATATCATGTGTTTTATTAAATGCTCAATCACTACTATCCAAAATGTGTCATTTAAAACTTTTGTTATTTAAAGGTTCCAACATCAGTGTTTGTGGCGTGACCGAGACATGGGGCCATCCGGGCATCTCTGATGCTGAATTTTCTATAACTGGCTACACAGCATTTCGCGCGGACTGCCAACAACATGGTGGTGGTAGTTTATTATATGTGCATAATTCGTTAAAGCCAAAACCGCTTCCTAGTCTCCCACCACATCCAGATATAGCCACCTGCACCATTACAGCTGGACTTTTGACAGTATCTATCTGCTGTGTATACCGGTCGCCGTCAAATGATCACGCTACAAATACGTCTATTTACAATTATTTGCAACTTTTATATGCTGAACACAACAATGAAATTTTGGTGATTGCTGATTTTAACTTCCCACAAATAGATTGGGTAAATTTTAACTGGCCTGTATCTTGTGATGATTTCATGAACACTGTATTCAATCTTGGTCTAACGCAATTCGTTCATACTCCCACTCGCAAGAATAATATTTTGGATCTTATTTTTTGCACTGACGATATTGTCACAACAGTGGATGTCGCTCCTGGTCTTGGCAAAAGCGATCACTTCGTTGTCGTTTTTGATTTGAAATGCACGCCCAATAACGAAGTTCGAGAGAGCAAAATCTGCTGGCACCGAACCGACTGGATCGGTTTGTCAAACTATTTAACTGCGAATCTTCGAGTTTGTGAATCAATGTCTGTCAATGATATGTGGTCTTACATAAGTACCACTGTAAACTGCGCTATACCGATTTATGTCCCGTTAGTTAGTCACAACCCAAAACGCCGTCCACAGTGGGCTGATTACCGATGCCTACAGGCACTAAAAAGACAGAAAAATGGGTTTCGTTCGTTTCGACGGCAACAAACGGAGTCTGCCTGGCTAAACTATCGTCGCTTAGCAATTGCCGCTGACATTGAAGTGCGCAGGTCGCGCCGCAAATACATATCACCACTCGCGTGCGCAATAAATGTTCGCCCTAAATTATTTTGAAGTCACATAAACGCTTCACGTAAACTAGTCTCTCCTCTCTCTATCACTTCAGCTTGAATCAGGAAATACTGTTCTATCAGACCCAACTAACGTTGCAAATACTTTCAATAATTTCTTTGTGTCAGTGTTTACCAATGAGGGGGCTTCGAACAACTATCCAACCCCACCATGTCGCACCGAAGCTGCTATTGATGTTATAGAATTTACACCGATTAGAGTTTTGCGCGCACTTCATTGCCTCAAGTAACAATCTTCCCGTGGTCCTGATGGCATTTCTAACCAATTATTATCACATTGCGCTACTGCACTTGCACAACCCCTCAGCATGCTCTTTACAAAGTCATTCGCCGTGGCCAGCTTGCCTCAAGACTGGCTTCGTGCCAATATTATTCCCATTCACAAGAAGGGTTCCAAAATGAGTCCCAGGAACTATCGCCCTATCAGACTAACTTCGTCGTGCTGTAAATCTATGGAATCCATAGTTAAACAAGACATAATGGCTTTCGCTACTGACAATCAACTTTTGGCACCAACCCGGTTTGGTTTCAGAAGTCGACGATCGACAACTCTTCAACTAGTTGATTATATTCATGTCGTCACCTTGTATATAGATGCTAACAACTGTGCGGACAGTGTTTTGCTTGATCTAAGAAAGGCCTTTGATGTAGTTTCTCACAAATGTCTACTACTCAAATTAGAAGCCCATGGAATCAAAGGTTCTCTGCTAGAGTGGATACGTGCATTCCTCACAAATCGTACTCAATCGGTTAAAGTCAACGGCAAATGTTCCTCACCGGCTCCAGTTAAGAGTGGCGTCCCACAAGGGTCGGTACTTGGTCCTGCACTCTTTTTGTTTTACATAAACGATCTAGCGTATAACATGAAATGTTTCGTTTGGAACTTTGCCGATGACACATGTCTTTTGAAAGAAATAAGCCGCACCAACCCCGCAAATGATACACTCAGCCTTCAAAGCGATTTGTCTACATGTAGCACATGGGCTGAAGCATCGAAAATGTCATTCGCTGTAGACAAATGTGCCATTCTGCATTTTGGACGCAATAACCCCGAATTTACATACACACTCTGCAACCAAACTGTCCCAGTCAGCGACTGTGAAAGGTACCTTGGCCTTCTATTGTCAGGTTCACTGAAATCGGCGGAACACTGTCGGCAAATAGCTGCTGATGGCCACAAGGTTGTATCTATGATTGCTCGTGCCTTTGGCATTCTTGACAAACAACCCTTTTTGTTGCTGTATCAAGCTCTGGTCCGCCCAAAACTGGAATACGCCAGTCCGGCATGGTCACCCTATCACCGACGAGATATACTTCTTTTGTAAAAAGTTCAACGTAGAGCAACAAGATTGGCTCGTGGTACCTCTGGTATGGATTATATGCAACGCCTACGATTTTTGTCGATACAATCACTTGAAACTCGATGAGCACGAGCCGATCTGATTCTCACTTATCAGCTACTTCACGGCCACTTTGATTATGACTTCTCACGAATATTCACTCTTGCTAATAACGATATCCTGCGCGGACATGAATTCAAACTCTTAAAACCGAGGTCACGCGTCAACGCCTACTTCTATAGCTTTGCTTTGCGTGTAGTCCGCCCATGGAACGCTCTGCCGCGTCAAGTTGTGTCTGCGCCCAGTTTAAAAGCTTTCAAAAGATGCCTCCATGTCTCAGGCGCGCTGCCTGAACTCTGATGTTCGCTCCGCCTGTCTCTTTTACTTTCAGTCCTACAACGCGGTCCCCTGCCGACTGGGGACGACAGACCGGTCGTGGAACTATTCAATTGCCTTATCTTCCCAAAATGGTATGCTATGATTTCCACGATCCTGGTAAGGATAAAGGACTACGGGTATAACATTATTGCCTTAACGTTTTATCACTTTTGTAACAAACATTCTATATCCGCGTTTGTTGCCCAACTATCTGGAACTCGAGCATTTTGAGGCGAACAAGGATCACGCCGCATAGCAAAATATAGGGCACTACTATCGTTCACGAAAAGAAAGGCGCGCGGCATACTGATGTCCCACCGGCATGCTACTGGCCGCACGTCGAACCACAATTTTCAGGTGACGAGTCCCATCCCTTTTTAAGTACCGATAGCTGTTATAGGGAAAAGTACCCACCAACCCCTACTCACTACGATTTCGTGTATAAGTGGGACAAAGTGTAGATAAATTAAAGTGGTCAGTATTTTTCGAAAACATAGAAATTAACTTTCTTTAGCCCTAAATAAGGCAGAAGCCAAAATAAGAATTTTTTATATCGTATTAGGAATTGGTAGGCCACATAACCAGGAAGTTTTTATGGAAGCCTATTTAATTCTAAATATTAAAATGTCTCTTCAGAGCGCTACCTGTCGCAACAAATTGCAAAGAACCGACAACGAAAAAGAATGTCGGGAACGAAGAACCACTAAACTAAAAGATGCAAGAAACAACGAGAGGCTCAAATATGACGAAAGCAATCGAAAAAATAATGAGGGAATTCGACCCGAATACGCCAGAACAAAAACACAACAAAGGCAAGAAAGGCGAAGCCTACAAGAAACGTACATCAAGACGTTTCAAGAAGAAACGAGCAACAACCAACTATTTGCAACAACAGAAGGCTACGACAAAGAAATCCGGGAAATGATGCAAAAGCTGCAACAACAAAAAGACAGGCAGCTACAATTCATCAAGAAGCATGCAACTTTCACCGAAGAGCTCGAACGAATATGCCAAAGTTACAATCAAGACGAACCAGTGATTCCGCCGGTACAACCGATAACAATTGCAGTCGATGACCACGAAATAATCGGCTCAGATTGGAGCACAGTCGAGATCAAACAAGTGCAAGAGCAACAGCAACAACCGATCCCAAAAGCAATCGGTGCAAACCAAAAGCGATTTAACAGAAACCGATATTAAACCGATGAAAACGACGATTATTTGGGTGCTATCATAGAACGGCCCGGTGCAAAATCAATGCGACCCAACGCAAATCAAGATCAACTTGACACTAATCATGATTCATTCGGTGCAATCAACGACCAACCCGAAGCAACTCAAACACGACTCAGTGCAAACCGACACCAACCACGTTCAATTCTGTGCGAATAACGATCAAATCGGCGCAAATAACAACGAACTCGGTGTAACCCGAACACGACTCAACACCAACCTAGACTAATCCGATACTACCCGTGACGAAACCGGTGCAAGAAAAGAACCAACCGGTGCAAACCAAAGTCGACTCAATACAAAGGGTGTCCAACTTGACGCTAATTATGATCAATTTATCACAAGTCAAAGTCGAGTCAACGTATATCGAAAACAATTCGGGGCAAGTATTGATGAATTCGGTGTAAACCTTGAACAATTCGGTGCAAGTCGCAATGAATTCGGTGCAAACCAGTAAAGAGTCGACACAAACCAAACGTGACACAACACATCGAGACCAATGCAACGTAAGCCAAACACAATTCGGTGTAAACCAAGACCGACCCGGAGCAAACGAAATTCAACGCGACGTAATGTAAGATCGATTCGATGTAAACAAAGACAGAATCGGTGCAAGTGCAACGATGAATACATGGAACCGAGCACAAGTCCCAAATTTCGGTGCAATCCAAAGCGCTAATGAATGCAATCAAGCGCAAGTCCCGTGTGCCGCGACGAACATCGGCGCGTTTCAAACAATGAATACATGGAATCAAGTACAGAATATGGCAACCGGCGCAACACCAACCGAAGCATATGGATACTACGGGTGCAACAACATTGGTCCCGCAATACAGTTTAATCCCCCTTGCGGGGAGCAACTCGATGATTAATCTCGGAGTACCATTAGCAACGGCGACGCCATACGTATGTTAACACCATCAACCCCAACAACGAACGACAACGACGAGTCACATCAACGATCTGATGACAATGAACCAACAATAATTATCGAAGTATTGACCAAAGTGGTGATCAAAGAAACGCCGCAAGTACCGAACACAACGCATCAGTCAATTGGCCAAGCGATCATAGTCAAAATGGAGAACGAAGTTCGTAATTTACATGGGAAACTTCGAAAAGAACTCGAAAACGCTTGCTCAAGATGGTATTTACGACGAACAAGACAAGTTGCGAGTCCTCACAACAAAGATGAGCTTGAAAGCAGAAGAATACATGGAGGACCTGACGCTCGAAAAAGCTAAGGAACTCAGCAACTACAAAGAATTGGTCAAGAAGTTCAAAGAACGATTCGATATTCCAAAGACATTAACGAATCATATGAACAAGTTGTAAAGCCTACGACAAACCGGAACGGTCAAAGGCTTTGTGGACGGTTTACGGGAGTACGCGACACGACATCTTACCACTAAAGGTATACCTTAATCAATCGTTGAAGAAGTCCTTAAGTCCGCATTGATCACAGGGTTAAAGAACGAAACCCGAAACCGACTGTACGTGACAAATAAAGAATCTTTCGCAACGTTGACGGAGAAAGATGAAGTGGTGGAAAACCTCGATCAACAAATAACTCCAGCATTGCAAAGCACAAACGAGCGATCAAGATATCGAGAAACTCAATCCAATCGACCAAGTCAACCGAACGTCAACAAATGCGAGACCGAACACCGGCCAACAAATGATGCGACCCAGAGTGCAAAGACCACAAATGCAATGGCGACCGCAACGGTGTAATAATCGACCGATGCAAGTACCTCAACCGCAACAGCAACAAGTAATGCAACCGTGGATAACACCGATGCCGATGACGCCAATGCAAAATGGTATGAATTACCAACAGCCGTTGCAACCGTAGTATGCACAAACGGCATGCAGCAACCGATGTTACAAACATTGCAATCAATGCAAATACCGCAACAACCAATGCAACCGCAAATGAATTGGCAAGAACAACAAACAATGTCAGTACCGGTGGCAAACCAACAGCAACAGAACCGACAGACGGTGATGAATCAAATGCCACCAAAATGCAACAATTGCGGAAGGTTGGGCCATAGAACGGAAAATGTGCCCCAAGAAATATGGGACAAACTACAAGACAAACCCGACCGGAAAGTCAGCTACAAAATCAAAACCGATGCACAGGATTCTACCAAACCGACCGAATCAATCGAACGAAATGGCGAACAGCCGACCACCAAAAATTGAGCGGAGTAGAAAGAAAAGAAAATACTCAAAAAGAATTCGGGAAGATTGAGGATATGTCGGCGGGCGAGAAGAAAGAAACGCTCGTAGAAGTGAATCAAGTGAGTCATTCCAAAGAACATGAAAAGCTTGGAAACAGCCGTCACTGATGAAGAAGGGAAGGCTTACCTAGCAACGGTACTCCATAATTATCAAACGTCTTCTCGAAATCAGATATATAAAATTCGATATTAGAATCGACATGAAAACAGAACATTACATCCAAACCACAGTCGAAAAACCGGTACAACAACCGTTGCGACGCTTACCATATGCGGATCGGAACCAAGCGAGCAAATAAGTCCAAGAAATGCTCGACCAAAGAATAATTAGAAGATCGTATAGTCCATGGGCATCACCGATCGTACTGACCAACAAGAAAGATGGATCGAAAACATTATGTGCCGATTACAAAATGCTCAGCTCGATAACGAAAGCCGACAGTTTTCCAGTATCACGAATCGACGAGATGTTGGACGCGTTACGCGGAGCGAAATACTTCTCAACCCTCGATCTCAAGTCGGGATATTGGCAAGTACCGATGAGCGAGCAAGATAAAGACAAGACAGCGTTCATCAGTCATGAAAGACTATTCGAATTCAACGACATGCCGTTTGGATTGACGAATGCTCTTGCAACATTTCAAAGAATGATGCAGTTGATCTTGGCGGGCATCCTGATGGAATCATGCCTTTGCTATCTTGACGACATCATAATCTTTTCAACGTCATACTGGTATATACCATTTGTACGACATCAGTCAAATACTACAGCGTCTCCGTAAAGCGAATCTCAAAATAAAAGGATCAAAATGCTAGTTTTTGAAAAAAGAAATTCCGTTCCTGGGATATATCGTATCGAACAAAGGAATTCCAACGGATCCTGGGAAGGTCGAGAAAATATAGAACTTCTCGAACCCGAAAACGGTGACGGAACTCAAGAGCTTCCTTGGGTTAACTGGTTACTACAAAGAATTTGTAGCAGATTATAGAACAGTAGCAGCACCGTTATACGACATCACCAACAAACGATCAAGAATGGTCAAGTTCAGTCAATTGTGGACTGAAGATACGCAACAAGCGTTCGATACCTTATAGATCAAGATTACAAAACCTCCAGTATTGGGCTATCCACATCCGTACAGGCAGTTGATCCTGTACACCGACGCAAGCAAACATTGTATCGGATACATCTTATCCCAAGAAAACGAAGTGGGGAACGAACATGTGATCCAATATTATGGTAGCAACAAGTATCGATGATGAAACCCTGTACTCAATGACGGAACAAGAATGCCTGGCAGTAATTCGTGCGGGTCAACACTTCCGGCCGTACTTAGTGGGAAACCATACGGATCATGCACTATTGGTCCAAATCCTTAACAAAAACCGACCGATGGAACAGATGACCGTACGATTATCTCGAATGGCGAATAAGATCCTGCAATACCGATATATACTGCCTGTCCACAGTGGGGGGACCCCCCACTTTCCAAATCCCCCCATGTCCGTCCCCCCACTCGGACGAAACCCCCCCCATGTTCAACTAATTCCAAACATTTTTTGTCTGAAAATTTATGGTTTTTGTTTGCAAATTGTTTTTGAAACATTAATTACCACTACTTATAAAGCTAAAATATTGTTTTTTAGCTTGAAAGTACGTTCACAGTAGTAAAAATGCATGAACATATAGAAATATTTTATATTTTTAAGCAAAATTTATCCCCCACTTTGAAATTTCCCTAGAGAATGAACATGGGGGCCCCCCGAAGTCCCCCCCCCCCACTTTTCGGAGGGATGTGGACAGGCCAGATATATACAATAGTATACAAGGCGGGACGACAATACCAGAACGCAGTTTGCCCGTCGAGACCAACTAGTTGTTCCTGGAACCGAAATCCTGGAATCGGAGGATGAAGTAGTAAAAAATCAGTATAAACAGCTAACCATCAAGAGAAGTAGCGGGAACCAACAACAACAAATTCAATTTGCCCGTCGAGACCAACTAGTTGTTCCTGGAACCGAAATACTGGAATCGGAGGATGAAGTAGTAAAAAATCAGTATAAACAGCTAACCATCAAGAGAAGTAGCGGGAACCAACAACAACAAATTCAAATAAGAACTAAAGAAGCTAATAGAAAAAAGGGAAAAAGTACTTAAGAAGAATCAACGAAAAGAAAATCAAAGAATCAAAAAGTATTCGGTAGCTGCAGTAAATAGAGAATAATCCGATCTTTGATGTTCGAAACTGAAATACAAGTACAACCAACCCAAGAAGATAATCAATGGTCCGACATCGAAAGTCAAAATGACACAAGAAGAGGCAAAGTACTAGTTACCGGCAGCGGACGGAAGAAGTACAATCGAAAGAAACAAGGGAAGAAGGGTTCGCAAAACCGAAAAAGCCAAAAGAAAGATCAAACAAAAAACGGACCCATGAAGACGAAAGAACAACAACAGAAAGAAAAGACCTTAATAATAACACACAGCGATAGCACGGAAGAGGATCAAACAGGCAATGTCACAAGTGAATCCTCAGAAGAAGAATACACTACGTATACCTGAACTCTTGAACGAGGAAAAACAAACCGAACAACAAGTTAATGAGACAACGTGCCGCAATTGTAGAACAAACAGGTGATATCGGATTCAATCGCGCTGGATTCTCCGAAGTTGATAGAATCTTTAGAAGAGTCGACAAACTGCTGAACGAAATAGGAAGAAAAAAGACGCAAGAAAGAACAAATAGCGCTACGAATCAAAGAATATCAACAAATATGCGCTAACAAAGAAGCGCGACAACAGAAAATGGAGGAAGACCGCCAGGAAGAGACAAAAGAAAAAGGCGAATTCTGGGAAACGTTAAAAGATGCAAAGAAACAACAACAACCAACGATAAAGTGGGGATATGCAGGAGGTGCAAACTGGTTGTCGAAAGGTGCAAACTGTTGTGGAAAGAAGTTGTCGAACCAGCGGTGCAACTCGGTGGGATTGGCAGCCAATCGGGTCCAGTTCATCGGGAAGCACAGCTTGGGGAAAGCACACCGAAACAACGTCGAAAATAATAGCAAGCGAAGAACCAATGGAAGTCGACCCAGAACCATCGGAAGAAATCGAACCTCCGTAGAAAACCTGGACTACGATAAAGAGGACGACAACGAACTGTTGGCAAAATGGGTAGAAAGAACTAAAGAACAAGAAACCGGGAAACCAACAGCGAGACTATATGCAGCTGTTCAACGAATGTTAGAAACCAAATAAAAAACGAAGAAGGAACAGAGTACAAAAAGAAGATCCAAATCTCCGAAAGAAGAATTGAAAGGAGTGGAACAAGGTCGAATGAGATCTTTACGAAGCGAGTTACAGAGTTTACAGAAGGTAGACGCAAATACTCAGAACCGTCTGAACGCCGAGAAGAGAAGTCTTCAAAGCGAAGACACCAATCGAGTGGACCAAGATCACGAGATTCATCGAGTAGGAGTGAAACATCAGAACAAGATCCGAAATACTATTATCCGCCATCGAAACGATATATAGAAAAGTGGACACATCGCCGTCAAGAACAAACAGATCGGGCATTGTGGTGACCGTTAAAACGGGCGTTCCGGAAACAAATGCAGGATGAACAAAAAGAAGGTCCCGCAGAACTAAAAGAAAACGCCAAGAATCGGTGCCCGAACAAAAACCGGTACATCGAAGCAAAGGCGCAATATCACGACGATACAAAAAAAGTTCCACAAGAACAACCAGTGGAAAAACCGAAACCAATACAAGTGGGAAGTCTAAAAGAATTGGTGGTAAAAAGTAAAGATCCTCGAATCAAACAAGGACCAAAACCGCAACAGGAACATCGTGGACATGAAAGTGATACGAGCTGGCTAGTCCAAAGTTGGCCACGGCATTTTCAGCTGCCCCCGGCAAAACGGAGGTACCCCCGGCAAAAATTCGGGTAAGTGCCACTGCTGACAAAAATGTACGTCTAAACGCGACAAATTCCGCCAAAAAAATTGCCCGGCTATAATTTCCAAAGTTTAGACAAGCCAGACTAGAAGATCGGTGGAAACAGCACCGGTAACAAAAGCCTAACGGTAGGCAGTGAAACAAACAATAACGTCAACGTTCAAAATACCGGAACCGCAGGGAGTAACCGGAATTCCGGTTCCGGTTCCGGCGAAAATCGTGTTCCGGTTCCGGCAAACGGCAAAAACCATACCGGAACCGGAATTCCGGTTTAAAAATTTTGTTTGAAATTTTCCAAGTTTTTTGCTTCATCCTGTAATCCAAACATATGTAATATATATTATACAATGATCAAGCTCCAATAATGCCAAGCAAAAGAAAAGATTAACTAACCAATTTGCCGTGTGAAACGTAACTAGGGCACATAATTTGAGCAGGAATTTTTCATAACCTGCAGGAGTTTGTTAAATCAAAGCCAGGTCGATGCTTGTAGCAGCTATTTTACACATCCAGAAGTCTGTGGGATACGTTTGAATTAAACCGGTTCAACTCGGTAACAGAGCATGGCTTACGCAGAAGTACCTAGGGTATGCTTGGCTAACATAAATTGCGTCAAGCAGCCGCCAGTGCGCTTGTTAACTTGGTAAATCAGTCTAAATTGAAGTAAACTAACGTTATTTGCAACGCAGCTAGAAACTGCGTTCTTGGCAATGAACTGTTTTTTTGAAACTGTGCGAGCAGCATCACAGTGTGTCTCATTTATAGCATTCTGATTAAAGTTATCATCATTGTAATGTAACTGTCAAGCACTGTTTGCCAACGCTAGCCTAAACAGTGACTCTGACCACTGATCAGAAAATTACCATCTATCTATTATTTCCTCTTAAATCATATAAACCAATAATTTCAACCTTCATACAGAAGAACATGTAAAAAAGTATGTGTAGTAAAGGGAGGCGACTGGAGACAGAGCGAAGGTGTGTATTCTACGCTCCAAGCTTTGTAAGACATTCGATTCGACGCAGTATACGCAATGGTGTATAGTGGAAGACATTTTTTGCTCTGCAAAAAATCGACATATTTGATCGTTAAATAAACATCATTAGCTTCCTCAGTCACTTTAAAGTTTCAGAAAGGCAATAATACCATCGCAATACATTAAGTTTAATGTAAAAGTTATTTTTAATGCATTTTAGATCCACTATACCTTCATTTCTTCCATCATCTGTTTTTCTATATATAAATTTCGAAGACCAGGTTCCGGTTCCGGATCCGGTTTAAATGGACGGTTCCGGTTGCTGGTTCCGGTTCCGGTTATTCCCTGCGGAACCGATAATGGTGCCACCAATCGGTATATTAAGGCTATGGTCTATAAACGAACAATTAACGTCGCGTTAATTTTGAACATCAACCGCGACGAAGACTCGGGGAAACACCAACAGCACGAACATGAGGACAGCAACAATGAGTACCATCATATAGTCGGGGAAGTATATACTGAATAGATACAATCATTACTGTGTTCCGATATAATAACGGTCGACGAAAAAGTGGCAGAAGCACTAATCGAGCCAAAAAAAATTTGCGAAATATGAAACAGAATCGCAAATACCAAAAGAACAAGTGTTCGAAGAAATACGCTTGAGCCAAAAAGTGCTCAACGAAAAGATAGAAACAGCGAACGAAACTATCGAAGCGAAAGAAAAAGTGTGGGAAGAAAAGTACAAAAGGGAACACGAAAGGCGAAAGAAAACTACTAGAAGCTCACACCAAAGAAGTGAGAATGTTCAAAGAACAGTGGGAAGTACAGAGAAAGATCAAGAAATAGCGCGATTACAAAATCAAATCCCAACGTTAGATTTGGAACAACGACCTCAGCAACTCCATCAAATTAGAGAACGCTCGTTGGTTCGAATACAAGAACTACAACAACAAATTCAAGAAAAAGAAGATATGAATTGGGAGAGGGCTAGATTATACAATGAATGCCAATTACAAATCGTCAAACAAGAACGAATCATAAAAGAAGAAGAACAAGCGTTACAAGTCGAAACGATCGAATTAAAGAACGCCGAAGAATTACTCAACTTGTCACGAAAAGCGAATAAGCGAAGGAACAAGCAAGGAACAGCGTTCAAGGGCAACTACAAAAAGCACGCGAAGAAGTGACAACGGCGCGACAAGAAATAGTAGGAATCCAAACCCATTTGAGCGAAACACAAAATCAAGTAGCGTGAAAGTAGAGCGAAATAAAGGATTGCAGGAAAAGATCAAAGAACTGCAACCAATATTAGGACAGAATCGAAGCACACAAGTGGAAAAGGAACCACATGCTCAAAGAATCTATTGTCGAAGTGTAGTAGCGGAGACAGAATTTCCACAAGTATCGCACGAGATACCCGACAAACATACAAACGAGGAAGTATTCCGATGGCCGGAAATATTAGCCGAAGAAGCCGAGACCAATTGTGGAGCAAACTCAACACGCCGCAAATGGAAATCATTCTGGAAGCAACAATCGAAAGAGCGGTAGACGACATTAAAGCCATATGAACGGATATCCTAAACCAAGAAAGAAGTACCGACGAAGATCGAACGGTGCAAATGTTGGCAGCGTTACGGGATCAAGAAACCAAGATTCGAACAAAATGCCGAACACTCAAGATAACAGAAGAAGAATACAAACAAGTAGTCCTGCAATATATCAAAGGCATACAAGAATAGTGACGGAACTTCTAAAGAACAAATTTAATCAGATACAAAACCTAGCAGAGGTGCTGGCAATATCATTGGATTACGCTAAAATCCTGGAGTGACACATACAATTCATTGTGAGACGAACACCACCGAACCAAAGGTTAGAGAATCTGAAGATATTCGGTAAAAAAACGAAAGGAGCATTCCAGGATGGCGAAACATGGGTCAACGTTTGGATACATGAAAGGACAGATTCAAGAAGAAAAACGATCACAGAAGAATAATACAAGACGGCAAAAAGAAAGAACCGCTAGTTCATTACCAAGAACAAAGAAGAAATTATTCGAGGTATAAGGGGGGCAGGAACAATCCTTGAATATACAAAAGCGACAAGGAAAGTTCCCAAATATCGAACAACTACAATACAACAACGAGGTGGAGGAGGTGACAAGCCAATCGGGCGTCTGCTTCCTTGCCGAGTCTTTGTTGATCACCAAAGCTATAATGGAGGAAGAAGGGACTGGTATCAGCCAATCGGGGGCACTAGAACCTTCGGAATCCATGCCTTCCTATAATGATCAATAAGACGACACGCAAAACGACGACAATCAAAAGAGCGATCACGGCCCCAACAATGGAACGAATAACCGACGAACAAAGAACGGATTCAAATAGATAAAGAATTTGGTGCACAAATCAAAACCGATCAATAAAGACAATCCGAGTAATCGATTCAATCACAATGGGGTAACCACCCAAAACAACCGGTTTCAAAACAGTCCAATCGGTGTGACAACAGTAAATGAGTCAACCATAAAGAATCGATTCAAATCGAACCGACCGACATGACCAAAAAACCGAAAGAAATCGGTATAACAATAACGACCATAGAATAGCGACGACCAAAATGACTACTCAACCGAAATAGACGATGACGGAATCGATAACAAACCTGTGTAATAAAGAACCAGTAAATTATCAACAACACAACGACGTCGAGGCCCCTCGACCCGAAGAACTTTTTGGTGGTCTCAAATGGCATCCTGAGAAATATCGATAGAGACAATAGGCGTAATGTACCAAAGAACGGTGCCAAAGAAGTGCCGGTTGTAGAACCAAAGAAGAAGCTAATGAACATTTACTAAAAGAATCGGTTTGGACCAAAAATTCGAAAATTTTTTGTGTAACTGTATGTATATATTTTGTTGATATATATTTGTATTAATTGTCTAATTATATTTTCCAAGTTTTCAGGCAATTATGTTTGGGGGGACCCCACAAGACCGAAGACACCCCCAAGGACAAAGCAAGAATAATAAATCGGGAAGGAAATTGAAAGAAGAAATAAAATAGGGATAGAAGTGACTGAAATAATCGGCACGGAAACAGGGACCGGTTAATAGAAGAAAATAAACGGGAATTGAAGTGTCAGTCGTAGACGCTATTTCGGCGAAGGTGGTGAATGGTAACGAATGACAAGAAAAAGGGAAGGCAACAGGGATACAAACACGATGTTGGCGCGGACTTGAGAGGCAAAGTTAAGGACTTCAGTCCGCGGTATTTAGGGGTTCACCACTTTAAACGTGCCTCGTTAGCTTCTCAATAACGCCCCTTCATCTTATTTAAGGGTTAGGTTAAACAAACCGGGGTAAAAACATATACGGGCGTGAGCTCAAGAGGCAAAGTTAAGGGCTTTGGGTCGTTGTGCGCAGGGCTTCACCACTAAAAACGTCCCCCGTTTGCCTCTTGAAAGCACTCCCCTATCTCGTTTGGGAATAAACAATGGCATCAGGGGTGGATGCTACTACGATAACCGGGAATGTTGGAGGTCCACTAGGCTAATAAGGGTTCTCGGGTCTAAATTCCGTTAAAAATCTTATATTTGGGTTTTACATAAAATTCTGTATTTCTTGGTCCCTCCCGTTGGGTTTTGTCTTCTTAAAGTTATATTTCCTAAATATTAACTAAAACTTACCTAATTTGCATAAACTTTATCCATTCCTAAGCTTAGCTAACTTAGTTAAAGTTTAAATTTTGTTTTGTTTTTCAGTTGCGTTGAGTTGTCGTTTTACGTCTATTACGGGTTCGCGCAAAGAATTGCATCTATTATTGATTCTGCTTTAATACTTGGCTTTCTTTTTAAAGGTTACGTAGTAGCTAATATGCTGTATGGAAATAGTTGTTTTATGTATTGACGCTGTGAGAGAGCACAGATAGAGTTACGCGGAAGTATTGCGGTTTGTTTAAGCTTATTGTACGAATCATTTCCAATAGTGTTACGCTTACGTGTTTAGTGAATTATCTTGGCTTATAACTACTGAACCTCAGGGTAACGGTGGGTATTCTCGGAACTGGAAACCGGTGTGCTAAGACTTCACACATAGGTATATTAAACTTTAGTATCAGCTCATGTAGTAATATTAAATTTTCTTGTAAAAGAATTGGCAATAACGTGCCTAATAACTGTAGTAAACTAGTAATAATTATTCACAAATTTCGGCCCTTTGTGTCGAGTGAGAAAGCCAGGACGAGCAGATTAGGGGGATCAGAGGCAGTAGCATTGCTTGTTGGGTTCGCCAGTCATTCGGTTGTGGCTCAGCAAGAAGTTCTAATCTTGAGAAGACCGGGCGAGGATTTGAACTCCCTCTCGAGCTACCGATAGTCTCCACGTACAATTCTTGGTCAGCTATTCGGGGGGCACGAACCTCTGTCTGTGCAACCAGCCATTCGGGGGTTATCAGAACCGAAAGACTTCAACTGAATAATAGTCTTACTTCTTGATCTGTCGACAGTCGCCATTAATGTGTTGTGAGTTTTCATATTAAGGATCGGAAACACTGTCGACAGAAGTGAGCAGGTGACCAACACCGGCTGTGTTGGTAAGAGCAATGCCTGCAAATCGTGAATAACAGGAGGCAGAAACGCGTTAGATATCCGAAAAGAATTTTGATGTGTGAAGCCGTTGTTTGAAAATGGCGAGGGAGGGGCGGGACCACTAGGTGG
The DNA here is from genome assembly GCA_030248225.1 of Trileptium ribeirensis. Lineage (NCBI taxonomy): Eukaryota > Metazoa > Nematoda > Enoplea > Enoplida > Thoracostomopsidae > Trileptium > Trileptium ribeirensis. The sequence continues at coordinate 21,127 of JASANE010014455.1, forward strand.
GGTAGGCTGTTCCACATTGCTACGGCTCTGTGATCAAAAAAGTTTCGGGCCACATCTAATCGTGGAACATGAGGATGACGCAATTTAAGTGTATGCCCACGCGTCCCAATATCAAACGCAGGATGAACAAGGTCGTATACATCAAAGTTAAAGTAACCGTTGAAAAGCTTAAATAACTTTTTCGACGTGTAGATAGTAGTTGCAGTCCAAGGATTCTAAGACGTGTATGGTAGTCAAGGTTTCCAGATCCTAGAACTTGTTTTGTTGCGTAACGCTGGACCCTTTCTACCATCATAATATCACGCACATTCCAAGGGCTCCGCTCCACAACTCAGTGCAGTATTCCAGTCTTGCTCTGACAAGTGATTTATACAAGGGTAAAAAGACCCCTTTGGTTAATGGTTTGAAGGCTCTAATTGTGGTGCGTAAAACGCAAAAGGCAACGGATACGATATGTGTTACGTGAGCCGAAGGTTTTAAACTATTAGACACAAATACACCCAAGTCATTAACAACCTGAACCACCTCAATTGTACTATTGTTTAAACTATAGTTATGAGATGGATTGTTATAACCAAAATAAATAGCTTGACATTTAGATGCATTGAAAGTTAAAAAATTTTCAGTTGCCCAACGTTCTGTATTACGTGTATCTTCTTGAAATGCAATAATATCAGCATTATATGTGGAACGGCGTATTATTCTAGCGATCCTCGTGACATCGGCAAATTTACCAACATAGCAGTTAATATTGGAATCAAAGTCGTCGATAAAAACAAAAATAGTGTTGGTGAGAACAGTCCCCTGTGGGACGCCACTCTCCACATTTACAATAGCAGAAGAAACACCGTCAATAACTACATATTGCTTACGATTATAAAGAACGTTTTTTATATAAGCCAGAACATTACCACCAATTCCATAAGCTTGTAGCTTATGCAGAAGACGATTGTGCTGAACTTCATGGAAAGCTTTCGATAAATCAAGATAAATACAATCAATCAAGTTGCTTTTTGCTTTCATCAATGGTTTTAACAACAAATTTAAGAAAACTTAATAGTTCGAAAGTGGTTGTTCTATCGGTAAGAATCCAAATTGAGACAAGTTTCGCAGGTTATTGTTAAATGCGTATTCGTGTAGTTTTGATTGTATAATTTTCTTAAGCACTTTTGATATACTAGAAGTCAGGCTAATCGGTCTATAATTTTCGCAGCTTTGTGTTGTGCAACGGAATAACACATGCTAAATTCCAGTCAGTAGGTAATGATTTAGATGGCAATATTAAATGAAACAGTTTATGTAGTGGACGTGCGAGAACTATCGACGCCTGTTTTAGAACACAGTTTGGAATTGCACCAGGACCCGGTGACGACTCCATACGAAGGCTACGACAAACTTTCAAAACATCCAGAATAGAAAAATTTATATCAAGTAGGCTAGCGGTGCTTTTTTGTTGAACAATAGGGCCTGTTGATGTTGTTCTGGTGAATATTGACGAGAAGTAATTGTTGAATTCGTGGGCACACTGCTTAGGGTCTGAAACTAGTTCGTTGTTAATAAGCAAAGGGCCACGTATAGGTTTGGATTTTAATTGTTGGCGGGTGTATGCCAAAAAGCTCTTAGGGCGTGAACCGATGTTGTTTGCTAGATTTCGTACATATGCTTGCTTGGCGCATAGAATATTTTTATTCATGAGCGCGGTAATTTGCCTATAATGTAGCCAACTTGTGTTAGTGCGATTCCGTAAGTAAGATCTATGGGCATTTCGTTGGCGTTTTATAGCAGCCCAAGTTCCGGAATTTGCCCATACAGGTCGTCGTTTGTGCGTAGGACCGCAAACTAAGGGGCAGTAACGAGATATGTCACTAGGTAACGTAGTTTTCAGTTTAGTCCAACTATTTTCAACGTTATCTGGTTCATAACTGTGTAATTCACTAGAGATGTAGCTAATAAAACTCATCCAATCCATGCGTCTCCAAGCACGTTTTTTGTTGCAAATTATATTACTTGGCAAAACGTTACTGATCAGTTCGAACCACACACTGTTATAGTCACTGGGAACAAGCGGACAACCAGAAAAGACTCGTCCAATTAAAGCATTGTTATTGCAGATTAGTAAATCCAAAACATTGTCGAAACGAGTTGGTTGATTTACTAATTGGCTTAAGTTATTTTCAAGTATGATTGACATAAACTCATCTACAGTTGTGGGCCAGCTTAGCGAATGCCAATTTATAAGTGGATAATTACCTCCTAACAAAATGGAGTCAAAATTTGATATGTTCCGTAACACAGTGAAGAAACGTTCATCATCGCATCGAGTGTTTGAGGGTGAATGGTAGGCGCAAACAATCAAAAGCTTTACTTGTGAAATTTCGCAAATGCAGGATATAATGTCATCATACAATGAACAGTCAAGGCTAGAGCTATAAGATTTTACGGATGTTCTAATATAGAGCAAAACGCCTCCGCCTCTAGTTTTCCTGTCGCTACGATATATTCTATAATTGTCTATATGAATTTCTGCATCAGAAATACCTTTGTGACGCCATGATTCGGTTATCATAACAATACTAGGCTGTTTATCATAACAAACCAATCTTAACCAATCGATTTTGTTAATTAACGATTGACAATTATATATCACACAGTTCAAATTTGGTATTTCTCCGCAATAGTTACCACCATAATTGTTGTTAGTGTTACTTCGAAGAGTATTATTGATAAAATTATTTGTTGTATTAGTATAAGAGAAACCATTTGTGCCTACTTTGTTATTATTATTACTATTGTTTTTTTTCATTATTATTATTATTACAATAACTATTTTTTGTCTCGTTATTATTAGTGTAATTATTAATATTACTAATATAATTATTTTTGTCATTTTTATTTAAGTAAGAAGTTGTTAGTTTTTTGTAGCTGGTTTCAACACAATTTTTCCGCGAGATATGCGAACATGCTCACCCGCAGCCTTTCTAGCCTTAAATTCTTTATATAATTTCAAGTCTTCATAGCGCTGAATTTGAGTAAGATCACGTTTAATACTGCCGCTCTTAAAACGGGTATCTGTAGTATCTTTCAAGTTGCTAGCATTGCGAAGAATTTTCAATGGATCATCAGGAGAATTAAATACAATTTTTAATGGTTGCGTTTTATGAGGCTTTTTTGGCCCGACACGAAACAGTTTATTAACACTAAGAACAGCTGGATCGGTGTTCGTTGCAATAACAAGCTGAGCGACTGATCTGTAGTGTCGCCCTGTTTAAGGTTATAGATCATCAAGTTACAACGACGAGAATTTTTATCATTTATTTCGGACACGACTGACGCTAAAAACTTGGCTTTGAGGGGAGTGGTACCGCCCCCACCCGATTGACGCTCAGTTGTGCAAGAACCAGTCGACAAGTTTTCAACAGCAAGGCTAAGTTGGTCGATTTTTGCTGTAAGACTATCAATCTTATCTGAGTTAGATTGGACACCACAGAACAGCTCTTTGACAGCCGGAATGCATCGCACATTAGTCGACCGCTACTAATCAGTTTTATATAAGTGGTTCGCAGACATTCGGGCGATTGCAAATAACATAACCTGCATTCAGTAGCGTAGTTCTAAGGCTCAGGTTTAGGTATTAATTAACCCTGCAGTTGACCAGCCATTCGGGGGTCAGTTGTATGCACTCATAAGAGCTTTAGTAAAGTAGGAATTAACCTAAATATAACCGGTTGTCGCTCACACTGTAAACTACAAATAAGGATTGTACTAGCGTAAATTTAAGGACCTAGGCCAGGTACTCATATAAACGTACGTCGACAGCCATTCGGTGTCGGTCGCATAAATCTCATAAGAGGCGTAGTAGGATAGTACCTAACCTAACCTTAACGCTAACAAAGCTTAGGGACGCGTTCGTATTGTGTGTTAGTGGTCGAGTAATGTCAAACAACCGAACACGTGAAAGTAACTGGTGTTAAAAAATTGTGATCAAAAATTGTTGGTATTCAAGTATAGCACTGCGTGTAGAAATCGGCGGACTATAATTGCTCTAAAAGCCAAATATTGTGTCACCGCCGACGGGTAATAATAGCTCAACACCGTGCCTTAATATTTTATCTTGTGGTAATAAACATTGTTCACTACGTGTTTTGTGTGCAAGTATTTGAACAGGAGTGATCGAGCAAGAAGCAAGCCGCAACACAAAATATAGGGCACGAATACTGGTCACGCAAAAGAAGGACGTGTGCCACACTAAACGTCCCACCGGCATACTACTGGCCACACCTTGGACCGCGCAATCTTCTGTGGGGAATGCCGTCCCCATTTAATATCAGATAGTAGGACTTTGAAACAAACAAAAAATTAAATTGGCTCAGTAGTTATGGATGCGTACGACGGACGGACATACGGTGCCGATTTTACCCCCTCTGCGGAAACAACGCTTCGATCCGCTCAATAAATGATTTCATTACGTAGTCAAAAAATTTTTTAATATCATCCAAGTAAACATAAGTATAGTTACTACAGTTAATACTAATTCCATAATGCGTAGAAAAGTAGCTTTAGGATTCATAGGCCGAAATGGCATTATAAATTCGAATAAACCGTCCTGACAAACGAAGGAAGTTCTTCTTTGTCTGCTTCAGGCATGGGTATTTGCCAGTACTTTGAATGCAAATCAAGATTCGAAAAATATTTGACTTTATTCAGCGAATCTATCGTATCGTGAAAGCATTTATTGTAATTTACGCGATGCCTTGGTTCTCTCTTAAAATAACAACTTATGTCGTGGCAAATGCACGTGGTTTTGAACTGGGATCCTATGTTCTACTCGATCTTAGACTCCGAAGTCGGCTTTTCTCATTGAGAACACATCGCGATAGTTAAATAAAACTTTAGCTACATATCGTGTAGTGCATTCGTCAGTGTCTGTGGTCGCAAACTGCACATCGGTTGGCAACTCAACCGTATTCATATGCTCCGACTGACAAACCACATGTTCGTTGAAGCGTTGAGCGTCCATTCGACGTTTCTCCTTTCGCGCTTCTGCAAAATCTGAATATTACACAGCGCTGCAATGTGCATGCCTAATGTTGTGAGTTTCTCCGCGTAGAGGGCGTGGACCATTATGGCAGGATATGAATCGATTGTCAATTTGTGAATCCTTTGCTGTGCAGCGTTATGTCCGCGTCTGGTCGGTTTCACCGCGCCAGGGTCGTGGACAACTGCGAGCCGCTTTTGTTTGTTCCTTCGACTTTTGATTATCTTCAAGTAAAAGCAATTGTGAAGATTATTGCTATAATTCGTAACTAAATTTGAGTTACAGTTTTCTTTTCGATCAACTTTTGTTGCGATCCTTTCGGGTTTATCCCCACTGACGATCGTATCCACGATTTCGACCTCCATCCTTTGAACAAGTGGTAGTGTTTCTTGGATCTTGTGCGTTGTTTGATTCAAGTTGCAAACTAGAATAGTACTATTTTTGACTACACAAACCACATTTGATATTGCAAATCCATCGTTGAACTTTACCAATGGTTCGAAAAAAATCGTGAAAATGTAAAAATTGTCATTTGCCTGATCTCGACTTTTTTCTCAACTGAAAAATAACCAGCGGCTTTTTCACAACTCATTCCATTGAATGTTATTGGTTTAAGATGCGTTGTGAGGAGAGGTAAATGTTCAAAATGTTCTTAATAATTTCCTCTCTTTTCATTATTATTTGCGAGCCCGAGTCGGTTAATCCCCGTACTAATCGTGGATTATTGAAAATCACACAAACGACAGTTGTTGTTGCAAATGAATCGTTGAAATTTACCAGTGTTTCAATAAAAATCGATTCCCCTTCATGACATTGTTTAGTTATTTTAACATCGATATACTTGCCGATCATGTAGGTATTTTTCAGTAACTCAACACTTAGAAATACTAATTTGTTCCTGTGTACTCCACTGATTTTTTTTGTTCTTGGGCAACTGTTCATGCGAGCCCAAATTGGAATAGTTTTTAAGCCGTCACTTTACAGTTGCATAGTTTAGTATTATGCCGAAATTTTGCAAAAAAATTGTCATCATCCATAGTACTTTGAGACAATAACTTGAATTTTCCGGAATGTGTTCTCGACTTTTGTCTCAAAAAAATCCAGCAACTTTATCCCAAATCATGCCATTAAAAGTCACTGGTTTTAGCTGCGAATAAAAGCAAGTGTTCAAAATGTTTTTGATAAATTTTTTCACTTATGATTGTTATATATTTACGAATCTATTAGTATCCGTACTAAACACCGGGTGCTCGTTCGGCTCAAATTTCTGAACTGGACCAGCGTTCATTTCGAATTGCGGTTGACACAAACTACTATCCATTAATGGCTCAACCGAGGTTGGAGCCCTTAACTCAGTAGGAGTTGAGCGCCTCTGAGTTATTTTGCTTGACCTTCCCAGCAGTACTTTGCTACTGTTCCTTATATTGCTGTCTGGATTATTAAAGCTCCGCCATTGAAGTAGTGGTTCCTGCTGCTGTTGGTTATTCACGCCGCTTTTTGGTTCCCTGGATATTCACTGCTTGTGTTAGCATGCGCCCTCGGTGTTCCCTTGCCTACCACAAATGTTGCTCTTGGGCGACTGACCCTTCCTAATATTCGTTTTTGTCGTACCCGATCAACGGCATTCCTATATGCCGCTGACCTTTGACTCGGGTCCAGGTTTTGTGGACCCACCTGGCGTTGAGGTGTCATTGCTTACCCTTGCAGGTGCTATATTTGCCCTAATTGCTGTGCTGGATTAGCTGCTTGCATCATAGGTACTCTTGCTGAAAAACGTGTTGCTGATTTCTAAATGAGAAAACAAGTTTCACATGTCTTCATTGCTCGCAAAATGTGCGGAAAAGCATATTTGCAAGTTGTCTCGATTGGGTATAATACAAATTTTGATGTTCAGAATGCATTGGACGTGTGTTACGGTAACTAGGAGACCCTGGGTTTGTGGCCCGAAGAGCATTATACCTTGGCATATCTTGCTGGTTTGATGACGCCCGATACCTATTGTTATTATGGAGCTCTGAGGCTTACAGACTGGTCCCGCCTTGATAAATCACGTCCTTGGTTTGATCCGTTGGTTATAGCATAGTTCCAAACGATTACCTTTTCCGCAAGCGTATTGAACGTATCGTCCCTTGATATTGGTAATCGATTGCTAATATAACCTCGAAGATAGGTGGCTAAGGTTGCCTTGAGAAGACTGTGTAATGCTATTTCTGTCATAGAATCTGTTAGCTTGCTTTGAACGTAAAGTCTCGAATTGTCAGTGAAATCCGAAATGCTGTTTCTATTTTGCCTGATTTTTTGAATTTCGTTCAAGTGGTTTCCAAATGTTTTTGGCCGGACGAAGCGGATTTTAATATCCTGAACCATTGTTTTCAAGCTCTTAGGGCTTATAATTTTCCAATGTAGATAAATAATTCTTGGCCAGACCTTTAAATTTTGTTTTCAATTCAATTTTTCGTGCTCGTCTATGACATTGTCACGTGTGCAAGCTATATTGAATTGGAATAGGTAACGGTCGAAATTTGGATCGCCCTTGTACGGGTTTAAATCTCGTATGTCTCGGTGCGTACAATACTGTTTTATCACGCGGAGGGCTTTCCGTGCTGACATCGCGATACCTCCCGGGCATATCTTTGGCATTCCATAATATGGTGTTGTGTGGTTTTCGGAGCCATGCCTTAAGACATAGACGTCCAAATACGTGAAAAATGGTTCTTTTCCGAGAGTCTTGTGATTTTTCCTGATGATATACTGGCTTTTCTACATGACCAAAGTTTTACCTGGGGGCAGCTCCAATCTGAGAGGAATTGGAATTAAAATGCCTGGGGGTTTTCTTGAGCTTACCTGCCAAAATTCCGAACCCCTCAGGTTAACTGGGCGATTTATAATTACATTTTTGTGTTTCCCATATGTTTACACCTTTTGTTTTCGTCAGAGAAGGAAAATCGGTACCGTCCATCCATCGAACTCTTCAATAACTACTGGGCCGATTTTAAAATTTTTATTTAAACGGCCTAATATTCTTCAGGTGCAGCAAATACTATATAGGTCTTTCAAAAAATTTAAACCAACCCAGTCGTTATTGAGGAGTTGGACGGACGGACGATACCGATCTTCCTTCTCTGACGAAAACAAAAAGGCTTCGCTTCACTCAATTACCTAACTTTTTTAATTTTCAAATAGCTCTGAAATGGAAAAAATTGCACGCGTAGGTTTCTATGTCGCTAATCGCATTTATGACATTTATAAAACTTAGCCGAATATGCTAGTTAGTTAAATTGATCAATTAATTTTATGCAAATTTGAAAATCACCCAAAGTAGCTCGATATTTTGCGCTTGGTGTTTTCGATGTCGTTGATCATGAATATATGACTTTTAAAGCTCTATGAGTTAAGTGATTAGTTGATATTAGTAATTAATTGGCTAGTTTTTTGTACGGTAAATAGGACATAAATTGTCTAAAACAATGATACTTATTATAAATTCTGTAACTGAATCGCCATTATCCGGTAATATGCATAAGTGGGCTAGCGTCAATTTCCTGCGCATACAATGGCCAGCCGATAATTCATCGGTATGCGCAGTGATTTGGAGTTTTCCTGATATGCAAAGCAGCGGCAGCGCAACGATACTGATGGTTCCTGGAGTATGTGAGACGTGTGCAGAAATTCTGAATTTTTTGAGATTTAAAGCAAAGAGGATCTCTGACGGAACCCTGTTCCATATGTCAAATGTACGATAGGCGAAACAGTACTGGAACAATTAAGGCTTGCAGATGAAGAAACGAGACAGCGGTAAATCTACCAGTCTGTGGGCCATTCGGATGTATATCATCTGAATCATTGTTCTTCCATATACCTATTGATAAATTGATTGTAGTGGTACGAGTACCCCGAATTGTTGTACGGGAGTTGTAACCGTATATGTATATGTAATCATTGTATCATTTATATACTGATTTTTGGTATTTGTGTCATTGGTCTTGGCCATAAAGGCATATACTCGTACGTAATTGCATGGTATTTTTATATATTATATTTCTATGATCATTGTTGTACTTGTCGTACCCTTGCAAGTTATGACTTTTGAAAGTACGTAGTAGGGAGAAACCCATCGGGGATTAGGTCGAATGCTTATAGAAGATTTCGCGAATTTGCGCAGATAAGTTGGTACTTTATAAGTTGCATTGTTCGGGTTTGGTGAGCCCTTTCCATACCCGACCCGCGAATAAGTAGGATGGTATGACTCTCCGAACGCACCGATATATATATAAGTAGGAAAAGCCCTATCCTGCGTGGTAGGACCGCAAAATTTACCCCGATTTTAGTAGAAATAATTGGCCGTGACGGACACCCGTCACGACCGTCCTCACAAGTGAGGACCACAAAAAAGATGGCTGTTCGCCCTATAGCGAACAGCAAATGAGCAAAATTACTGAACAATATACGTACCTAAAACAGAATATCAAAATTCCCAGTGTTCAATGTTATTATGGACACTGGATATTTATAAAAATAAAATGCATTTTAAAACGTCAATTTCGATTATTCGGAATTAAAAGTGCGGCTCCGGCCCATAACTCCGGAACCGTTGAGAAATCGCAAATGCTTAGCATTTCCGATAGAGAATTTTGCGATCTTTAAAACCAGACCGGTCCAGTGGATGTCCGATCAGGATCCGCGGACTTATTAGTAAATAACCATGTACATATAGCAGACAAATCACACCTAATGAAATAGCCTAGCAAATAATTGACACAAGAGGATATATAGCACGGTTAGATTCCCTGAATTCGAAGCTTTCATTGGAGCCCTGAACGGACCCGCTATGCCGACTTTTGGGTACCCTTTCCTGTGTAAATCGCTGAAATTATGCCCCGATAGGCGTGTAACCCATCATTGGATTACCCTCGTCCAATCTGACACAGATATATACCCAACACCACATAAAAAAGTAGTCCGGACCCGCGGGAGCCGCATGAAACACCCTAGTTAATCATAAAATTGTTTATGGGCTTGCCCAAGACCCCACCTTCCCCTTTTGTTGACCAAAAATGGACCTGTTACATATCGACATGTTCGGACGGACACACTGAGTCCGAATCCCATTTGGCACTTTGGCCATCATTGAGGGAATAGTACCTTCTTTTCGCACCATTTTCCTTCGTTTGTTTACTTAAACAGCATCTCTTTAATGTAATAATTTGTTAATAGTAAATATATATCCTTCATTAAATAAACAATTCTGAAAATTAAATTTATAGAAATTTGGTCCAACAGCCCACCGGTAGGTTGTACATACTTCGTTGTACTCGTAGCAGTACAAGCAAGCCAATGCTTCTCTTAAATCAATAAGCTTGACGTTACCAAGCTTCACAATTTTGATATTAAAGTCTAAGTTTATATCTTGCAGTTGTTGGGGCAAAAGTATATATAACCGCTATTTGAGCAAATAGGTTAGGTCTCCAGTTTAAGTGAGTTTTATATAAACTTTATATATATTAAGTTGGGACTTTATTTGAAGTTTCTAGAAATTTGTTATCAGCAATTGGTATAAGTTTTTTATAAAAGTCATAGCTTTATATTAAGTTGCAGCTCTAATTTAGCTGAACCACCGAATTTTGATACCTTGAGCAAATATGCTGACCCTTCTAAAATATAAAAGTTATATTAAAGTTAATAGTTTAATAAAGTTAATATAAATTTTATATATATTTGGTTTGAAAATTCAAAATTTTAAATTATAAACTAATACAAACTCCATGTGAAGTATAGGGGTTTAGTTTGCTTGTAATATAACGGCCACTTTGGGACCGAGAATAAACTCAGAGACGCGTTGTGGATGCCACGAGGAGTCCTCGTTGTTATATTAATAGTTTAAACAAGAAGCTTCTAGCAACTTCGCTGTGAGTTTATAAAAGTTTCATATAAGGTTAATATAAAATGGTGAACATCATCTAAATTATGTATTAATTTCATATAAAATCGGTCCGAAATTTATATAAAATAGTACTGATAAGAAAGTTTATATTTAGGATTATAAGTTGTCAAATCGTCCCAAAAGTGCCGAGCAAGCACTTTTCTCAAAATTTTAACGACTCAATGCTGAAAATGACACTAAGCAGAGCCATTTGAGCTCTCAAGCGTTCAGTTTGACTTCGACAGCGCAGAGTACGGTCGGTTTGTAGACCGGGTTTGCAGCTCTCCAGCTTTACTTATGGTTTACTCGATGAATAATTGTTACTCTTTTTGGCTTTACTGCTTGTGGTTTAGCGAGCGGATGGACGAGCGAGGGACGTCGACCGATTGGAGTCGGAACGGTAAGTGTGGACAGGGAGGCTGTGTAGATAGTCTTCGAGAATTTTTGATGATAGGTTAGATAGACCCGAAGCTTAGCAGGTAGCCAGTAGACCCGAGCACATCTTCGATGAGCGCTAGTGTCTAACATTTAGCCTCCCCTGTCCATACTTTTATTTACATGATAGCCTTGCCTGTCCTAGCTTATTCCGCAGATCCTCAGCCATAGTTAGCCACTCACACGATTCAGTTAGAAATTCGAAGTCGTACTGAACCTCCCTCGGTCAACGAGTTAAGACGTAAATCGACGCGATACTCGCGTATAGATTGATTTTTACATGATTCCCTGAGTCTAGTTTGGATTTGAAACGTAGTCCTTGAGCTGATCGAGGTTAAACAATATCCTTTTGTTGGATAATGGGGATAATTAAGCTCCGTAGCATCCTTGGCCACGTTTTTATTAGCAAGTTTTGTAGGAGAAGTTACTAATGGTTTACATATACGATGGTTTATGTGAGCGCAAGGCCGCCTGTATATGTTTATATCTGGAACTACAGAATAAGTCAATTGCCTAAGACAAAATTGCCTTCCAAGAATGTTGTCGAGATGTCGTTAGGGCGCTGATAGTGACCTACATTTATGAACTGAGCCCAGAACTTAATCGCCCCGCAATTGAGATTGTTAACCTGATGTTTTGAAAATGAGACCGGTCATTGAGAGTGAAAATTGGTCGCAAGCTTCCCTAGTTATTTGTCTGAAATTTTACCCGGATCTCTTTAAGAATCCTACTTACATTACTATCACATAAAATCTTTGAATGCCGCGTCGGAAACACAATTCCGACGACCGTAAAGGGGCTTGCCCCCACCGAAAACTAAAATTTGGAATATTTTTAGATTTCCTCCAGGAATTTTATTGAGACTGTCCGTTTCTTCGTAGGGATGTTTACTACCGCATTCTATTCTAAATTGCAACGACAGCGAGTCGGAATCAAAAATCCGACGACCCTGATGGGGCCTTGCCCCATGGTAAATATAAGTTTAGAATATCTCTAAATTCCCTCCAGCCCAAGTATGTCAAGGATAATGCCGGTGACCTACAAGGCATCGCTATTCATTGGTTTAGTCCCAGATAACTTTTCGCCGAGCTGGACCTAATGTTCACCCTTGCCTGGATACCGCGAAGCTGGCGTAAAGTTTGCACAATTGTGACACATAGCCACACAATTTGTATAGGTTCTCCTAACGCACAGGATTTGCTTGTGGCATCGCAAAGTAGAGACCCACCTAAGTTCGTCCCTTGCCCTACACTAGCACCGTTGCGTCGTAACGAGGATGAGCGATTCAATCCTATTGTAAAATGACTCTCGCGCCAAGAAACCTAACTAAGACATGCAGTTAGTTAAGAAAATTCGATAAGCGAGCTGAGTCTTTCGGCCCGATTGGGTTAGTAGAAATTGGGAATCGCCCAAGAGCGGTTCATTGCTCCGGTAGTGGCATGCTTGCACGCCAAAGCATGGCATTTCTCGTTTTCGATCCAGAATCAAGCAAGATTTTGCAATCTAACATAGGATGGATCGATAAAATTATCAAGCATTTGTTGACCCGCATACATATAGCCTTTCCGCACTCAACTGTCAAGTTACAATCTTTTGGTCAACATTGGATGACACAATTAGTGCCGAGGACATTTGTAAATCCCTAGCCCCGCATCCAGTATTGGAACATTACCTTTTGGTTGAATTGCTAACGAACATCGAGTTTCGTTTATATGATCGTATTAGCAGTGAAAATTTGAAGGCTGATGCAAAGTCTTCAACCATTCCGTAAGAATACGAAGAGACCATTTGGATTCTTTTAATAGGCTAAGTAAGGTTACGAAGTAATCGAACCAAACAACCCCCCGCAAACTTATATTAGGACAGGGAATACCCGAATTAGTACATCTGAGTTTAGTATTCAAGATTTCTTTTCTTTCCCACTTCCGGTAACACGTGTTAAATTTTGGTGCAACTTTTGTGTTAAGAAAATCCGAAAAGTTAGAAAATCCGGGCCCAATCTCTCTCTACCGGGACCTCGAAACCGCCGAGAAAAGATCTTATCCGGCCGATTACTAATCCATTCTGGCTCATGACCTTAGACACAAAAAAGGTCCGCTTTTAGTAGTTCTTTAGGTTGCAAATGAGTATAGATTTAGGCCCAAATTTCGCATCTTTATGGCCGTAGTTGAAGGATAATTTCGTAGGAACCTGGAGCTATGATTAGCATGTTGCATACTGTATTTGAGGAAAATTCGTTGTACCCACGGTTACTGTTCATTCGTACGTATGCATGTAGGAGAGAAAAGCAATGTTGCATCGTTGTCGCACACGAATTTAGGAGTCGTACCCATCGTAAACTTACCAAACCTGTACCCATGTTAATGTATATTTTCACTCATCTCATACCCACTTTGATTGTGCATTTGTAACCGTTGCTGATTTATTATAATTCGCCGTATCTTAATGCATTTACCGTTTTACCATAGTTATCTATCGTGTATCATAGCTGTTCACTGGCTAATCCAAGCTTCGGAAATTATAGCCGGAGGACCCCGGCTCGCCTGCCGTGGGTGCCGGATTTGCCGTGGATGCCAATTTTTGCCGGATTTTGTCGCGTTTACACGTAAATTTTTCTCAGCAGGGGCCTTTGAGCCGGGGTACCTCCGCTTTGCCGGGGGGCAGCCGCCGCCCCCCACTTTGGACTAGCCAGGTTGATTAGGATGAGCGAAATCACATCGTCCACAATCCCGGGTAAGTACTCTTTTTACCTGTATGTCCAAATCTCATTCGTTACATTTTACCGCCTTTAGCTTTACCTGAATCTATTGTTTGAACAGGAGCACCCTAAGAATAATAGTAGTACCGAGCGAGTAGTCACTCGAATGGCGGCTCGATAACTAACTAAATACCGTCTCGTGTTACATGTATGCTTTCTCCAACCCATTTTTCGAGTAACGTAAGCGCAGCTGTCATTAGAAAGGCCTCGTAGTTCACGCCGTGATTGGAACCAGCTGTGAGAGTTCCGTGAAAAAGGCAATGACTCCGCATCCGATTCCAAGTGTCGCCTCGTCCATAATTTTTCCAATAGCGTACCGTACCATTGACGTTGTATCTATTGTATTATACTATATACTCGTGCCCGTTTGTATACGATTTTGACTTATCAATAAATACTAAAATCAAAACCCAAGGTGTCCCTGTGCTTGATTGATTCTGGTAGCGATATATACTCGAAGGAGTCTGAAATCCGTCACCCTTATCGACGACCCACGTTCACGTATGACGCACGTATCGAAGAAGCAAACCTTAGCGTAACACGCCGATTCCGATATATGAGTACGACTAGTGCGACTTAGGTAAAAGAAATTCTCTACCATGAAAACCCACTTTCGCTGAACGTCCAAACACGATCCGACGTTAAAGGTGTAGGGATTTGTTGGACCCTAGTGGGGCCCACTGGCTAAATAAATTATAAATCGTTCAGGAAAGTCGACAAAAAGGTTTACCTAAAACACACTTCCAGGTGGAACGATGATAGGGAATAGTGGAATGGTCTCTCTGGCCTGAGAGCATGTGACGGAGCCAACCTCCCAGGGATCTCAAAAGTAGTACCGATTTGGCTATGTGCGCAACCCTTCCGGAAGGATCAGAACACATCCTGTGAAGCGCTCCGGCGCTTGCTAAGTTCCGTAGTTTCGTGGGACTGACCTGAAAAAGAGAAAGTTTAACCCATTACTTCCGCCCGCGAGGTTACGAAAAGCCGGGTCGTATGGGCTTTGGGTTTTGGGAAGTGCGTAATGCAGCAGCGTCACGTCGATCTGACACACATACATAAATTATAAGATACCTGAGCCCAAGTTGGACTAGTTTCAGCGTCTTCCCTGAGTGCATCGCTCGGCGCCTGTGAGTAGCGGTAGTCTATTAATTTGATGACAACACATAGCAGGGGCAAGTACTCACGCGCTGGCTAAAACAAATGCCATGGCTTTCACTGGAAGGTTCTGTTGGGCCTCGTGAGGTTGACATCTATTTTGTATAAAATACCAATAATGCCTTGATGGTACGTTTTTTGCGAAAACCTTTAGCGAGGGCTATAACCTGCAACACAGCTACTTGGTGACAAGACGCGCATAAAAACTACCCAAACGTCGATTAAATGACTTGTAGATCACGAACTACGATTTAGCTCGAAAACGGGCTTCATGCATTTCATGGAATGTGTGTGATGTAGCATTTTGGAAAGCGTCTGTATAGTATAATATATCGGCTTCTTATGCAGACTCATTTCGGCGTCTGTGCAATCTTTGCCGGCTTGAAATGGGAGCTGGTGGTCATTGGAGTTGGAAACCCAGTGACGTCAAATCTTCTATGAAGATGTCATTGCTAGTATGATTTTTCTTCATAACATTCACGATTATGCTATTGCGTCTTGGGTAAACGACGCTCGTCGTCTCCTGTGGATGGCGTGACAAGTGATCGAGCAGGCGTGCGGGGCTTCTTGTCTATGAATTATGTGAAAGACGAGCAAACTGCATGTTCAGTGGAATTGTATCGCCGATGCCTTATTAACGGAGGCCAAATAGGTTTTGGAACCGAACAGGGCAAAAGGGTCTGCTGGGTATCTCTCTACACGTTTTGCTGCCGCTGCCAAACTTTGTGCTGCTAATAATTGTGTAATGGCCAAATCTGTACTAAACAAATCGTTAGACAGCAGGCTCAAGGATGAGGCGAAGACTTGCTGGAACAATATTTAAGACAAGCTATACCGTTACAACGAAGTCGGCTACTAAATATAATTCTTCATCCTTCAAAAAAGGTCACCACCATGCCGCAAACTGCTATTGACGTAGTCAGTGACTTCAATCGAGAAAATATATTACACACCGAACAGCAAATAACTTGCTGGATAGGATATTTTATCAATTTCCTTATTACTAGAGATTACGAACTGGGATGGCGCGGAATGTATATAAACAATAACGAGGAGCACTCATCGGAGCTCGAAATCACAACAGCTGTAAAATCTTTGAAAAACGTAAAAGCAGCTGGTGAGGACAGCACTATAGCCGAAGCTTCCAAAGCTGGTTACCAGTTCATTGTTAAAGCTTCACATCAGCTTTTCTGGCACGTATGGAAAGACAACGAAATCTCAGGTGTTTGGATCGCGGCATTAACTAATTTTAAGAAAGGAGATCGCACACTGTGCGAGTACTTCAGAGGCATATCGCTACTCAATGTTGCGTTTAAAATCTTGGAAGCTGTTTCCGTCATGACAGAGGTTGTGTTTATCAAAATTTAAGAGATTCCGTATTACTACAGACAACCATTGAGCGTGGCATTTAAGGATTTTAATGGCAGCTCTTGACTCAGACCATCAGGGCCCATTTTTTGCCAATATCGGAAAAATCCTATTTTAAAAGGCCAACGTGTTATAATCTAATTTGTCAGGGTCTTTTTAGCGACTAAATGCATGGTTAAAATGCTTATTACAAATCAAATCTGCTACTCTATCGATGAAGGGTACATAACAGGGGTTTCATTCAAAAGCTAGTCCATGGTTATTTTAATCGATGAATTATGGTTTAAAGCCATTTTCCAACGTAAAAATGCAAATTTATCAAAGACATTTTTCCGATAATATAGCACTGTGATGTTATCGACTCTACCACTGCGAAATTATAAAGTAATATTGAAGGAGCATTTTTACAATAAGGCAGCGTATATATTTCGGGCTTGTCTGTCGGACCGGGAACGCACCGAATGGGGCGCGTCTTGGTGGTCCAATATGTGATCTTTGTAGCCCGGCATCACCTTTTGGTGAGTCGTTATTTCTGAGCAAACTTGTGTTATTGTTTTTAGGGCCATGATGCCCCGGAGGTGCAAAATTTTTGCGAAAATTGTAAAAAATAATTTCAAGCAGTTTTAATCCAAAAATCGAAGCGGTGGCGCCACAGGAGGGGAGGGCGGTTTGGAGAAGCCAGTATAGAATAAGAAGCATTTTCTTCTGAGTCTGCACAACGGTTCCTTTTCCGCTAAGGGTATTTTTACTTTCTATATTATGAGCATTTTTTCTCTGGTATATAGAGCAAAAAGGCCAGCAGTTTATAAATTACCTTTCGGAGTGAAAGTGTTGAGCTTTGCTTCGTGGCTCATTGAAAAACGGTCGAACAGAGCTTAATGATTCGGCATTATATCGTAATCGCATAATAACGCATTAGCGTGTATTATACATGTATATATATTTAATACGAATGTTGACTATGTATATATGTCTGTAAACATATTAAGCTAACTGTTATGCTAAAACGATGTACCGCAATAATAATATGAAAGGTTTTAAATGTATATTGGCATTGGATTAGCTATAGCCTTCAAGTAATCATCATACATGTAGTTCTTTAGTAAGGACAAGCTAACCGCTAAAACGACAACAACTCCAACGCCCAGCTAGGATTCAAACGCTTGCGTGGTATGTTGGCGGCGCTTTGTACTAAGTCCAGCATCTACAAACTCTAGAACGCTACGTTCGAAAAGAACACACAGCTACGTATATGATAATAATAATTCTATACATAATAATAGTTGCGTTTTTGTTTATATTTGTTGCTACTAAAAGCGCCTGAATGTCTTCGACAGTGTCAACTTAATAAAAGCTTTCTATATACTTGTAATATTTTTTGTATTTTGGTGTGTTGTTTTGTTTCGAGCAGCGGACCAATATTACACACGAATACCGTTCATGCCACTAGGAGACACGCTTTTTTCTACGGCTTTATATAGATTGTTGCGATTCTGAGAACGTTTAATTTATTACAAATGATTACCAAAATTCCTTCTGCAACTGAGGCAATTACATAGCTTTAACGCTTTGAAGAGTCGTT
>JASANE010014457.1:0-52187 GCA_030248225.1 Trileptium ribeirensis
TTTGCTCTACTGGCTTGAGACAGTCAGAGTTTTTTTGCTGGGCGATTGAGGGTTAAGAGATCGAATCAATAATATAGAACCTTAAGCTGTTTTTGTAATATATTAGAATTTTTGCTATATATAAATATTCTATATATGAGATATGGTTAACGTGTACTAAAAATTCGAATTTGATATTTAAGAGATCGAATTAATAATATAGAATCTTAAGTTGTTTTTGTAATATATTAGAATTTTTGCTATATATAAATATTCTATGTGTAGTAAAAATTCAAATTTGATATTTAAGAGATCGAATCAATAATATAGAACCTTAAGCTGTTTTTGTAATATATTACAATTTTTGCTATATATAAATAATCTATATATGAGATATGGTTAACGTGTAGTAAAAATTCAAATTTGATATTTGAGATAGATCAAATTAATATAGATTCTTAAGTTGTTTTTGTAATATATTAGAATTTTTGCTATATATAAATATTCTATATATGAGATATGGTTAACGTGTAGTAAAAATCCAAATTTGATATTCAAGAAATCGAATCAATAATATAGAACCTTAAGCTATTTTTGTAATATATTAGAATTTTTTCTATATATATAAATATTGTATAAAAATATGATATGGTTAACGTGTAGTAAAAATCCAAATTTGATATTTAAGAAATCGAATCAATAATATAGAACCTTAAGCTGTTTTTGTAATATATTAGAATTTTTGCTATATATAAATATTGTATAAATATGATATGGTTAACGTGTAGTAAAAATCCAAATTTGATATTCAAGAAATCGAATCAATAATATAGAACCTTAAGCTATTTTTGTAATATATTAGAATTTTTGCTATATATAAATATTGTATATATGAGATATGGTTAACGTGTAGTAAAAATTCAAATTTGATATTTAAGAGATCGAATCAATAATATAGAACCTTAAGCTATTTTTGTAATATATTAGAATTTTTGCTATATATAAATATTGTATATATGAGATATGGTTAACGTGTAGTAAAAATCCAAATTTGATATTCAAGAAATCGAATCAATAATATAGAACCTTAAGCTATTTTTGTAATATATTAGAATTTTTGCTATATATAAATATTGTATACATATGATATGGTTAACGTGTAGTAAAAATTCAAATTTGATATTTAAGAGATCGAATCAATAATATAGAACCTGAAGCTATTTTTGTAATATATTAGAATTTTTGCTATATATAAATATTGTATAAATATGATATGGTTAACGTGTAGTAAAAATCCAAATTTGATATTCAAGAAATCGAATCAATAATATAGAACCTTAAGCTATTTTTGTAATATATTAGAATTTTTGCTATATATAAATATTGTATAAATATGATATGGTTAACGTGTAGTAAAAATCCAAATTTGATATTCAAGAAATCGAATCAATAATATAGAACCTTAAGCTATTTTTGTAATATATTAGAATTTTTGCTATATATAAATATTGTATACATATGATATGGTTAACGTGTAGTAAAAATCCAAATTTGATATTCAAGAAATCGAATCAATAATATAGAACCTTAAGCTATTTTTGTAATATATTAGAATTTTTCCTATATATAAATATTGTATATATATATGGTTAACGTGTAGGAAAAATCCAAATTTGATATTTAAGAGATCGAATCAATAATATAGAATCTTAAGTTGTTTTTGTAATATATTAGAATTTTTGCTATATATAAATATTCTATATATGAGATATGGTTAACGTGTAGTAAATATTCAAATTCGAATCTAAAGATCGAATCGATAATATAGTATCTTAAGTTGTTTTTGTAATATATTAGAATTTTTGCTATATATAAATATTCTATATATGAGATATGGTTAACGTGTAGTAAATATTCAAATTCGATATCTAAGAGATCGAATCAATAATATAGAATCTTAAGTTGTTTTTGTAATATATTAGAATTTTTGCTATATATAAATATTCTATATATGAGATATGGTTAACGTGTAGTAAAAATTCAAATTTGATATTTAAGAGATCGAATCAATAATATAGAACCTTAAGCTGTTTTTGTAATATATTAGAATTTTTGCTATATATAAATATTCTATATATGAGATATGGTTAACGTGTAGTAAAAATTCAAATTTGATATTTAAGAGATCGAATCAATAATATAGAACCTTAAGCTGTTTTTGTAATATATTAGAATTTTTGCTATATATAAATATTCTATATATGAGATATGGTTAACGTGTAGTAAAAATTCAAATTTGATATTTAAGAGATCGAATCAATAATATAGAACCTTAAGCTGTTTTTGTAATATATTAGAATTTTTGCTATATATAAATATTCTATATATGAGATATGGTTAACGTGTACTAAAAATCCAAATTTGATATTTAAGAGATCGAATCAATAATATAGAATCTTAAGTTGTTTTTGTAATATATTAGAATTTTTGCTATATATAAATATTCTATATATGAGATATGGTTAACGTGTAGTAAATATTCAAATTCGATATCTAAGAGATCGAATCAATAATATAGAATCTTAAGTTGTTTTTGTAATATATTAGAATTTTTGCTATATATAAATATTCTATATATGAGATATGGTTAACGTGTAGTAAAAATTCAAATTTGATATCTAAGAGATCGAATCAATAATATAGAATCTTAAGTTGTTTTTGTGATATATTAGAATTTTTGCTATATATAAATATTCTATATATGAGATATGGTTAACGTGTAGTAAAAATTCAAATTTGATATTTAAGAGATCGAATCAATAATATAGAACCTTAAGCTGTTTTTGTAATATATTACAATTTTTGCTATATATAAATATTCTATATATGAGATATGGTTAACGTGTAGTAAAAATTCAAATTTGATATTTAAGAGATCGAATTAATAATATAGAATCTTAAGTTGTTTTTGTAATATATTAGAATTTTTGCTATATATAAATATTCTATATATGAGATATGGTTAACGTGTAGTAAAAATTCAAATTTGATATTTAAGAGATCGAATCAATAATATAGAACCTTAAGCTGTTTTTGTAATATATTACAATTTTTGCTATATATAAATATTGCATATATATGATATGTTTAACGTGTAGTAAAAACGCAAATTTGATATTTAAGAGATTTATAAAAACGCTTAACCTACATCGATACCATTGAATTTACCATGCGAAGTAAAACATTAGTTTTGGCAGAAATAAGTCGGGTTTGACTCTTCTAGTTCCTGAACTCAAATATGGATGTTGTATTATTCACGTGCTATTCTATAAGTTATGGGCAAAGTAAGTGGTCGTCTAAGGATCATAAACATCTTTTACTGCAAACCTCAAGCACTTAAAAATTTGAAATCAAGATTTACGCATTTCAAGTTTCAAACAGCATTGGATTATAATATGCTGGTGGACATATACACTTGCCGCATAAAACACCTAAGATTGTCGGACTGCACCTCCCGAAAAGTGTTAAGACAACCTTTGAAAGTAAACGGCCGGCCGCAAGCTATCCGCTGCGTAAATGGGCAGCTGAGTGCCAAGAACATACATCCATGAAATCCGAAGCTCCAGGAAATTAGCGCATAAAAAAATCGGGCAAATCACGTGAAATTTCACGCTTAAAGCAATTCGCTTAATCCAAGCCTAAGTCGTTAACCGATTCCGCCAACATTCGGTTACAATTACACATTCGTCCAAAAAATCTGAGTACCAAGCAACTGTAAAACTCGTTACTTTCATCCAAGTGTGGGTGGACCATAGGAACACCCACATAACTGGAATCCTTGTATACATTGCACTTACTCACGCAAGAACGTTATACTGATCTAAGCTTCTGCAAGATGAGTCCTTTGAAAGGTACACGGTGCATAAATCTGCTCGTATTAAACCACCGAAACAATTCTTTATTAAACATTCCCACCATCAAACGTATCACAATTAACGTCATTTTTAAATTAATATATACAACACAATAAAACTTTAACACTGACGGCCCAAAAGCCTGCGCAACGTAGAAAAACAAAATCTACATGATCAAAACAATTTGTTTTCTGTCCTAATCTTTTAACACTGTCAAACACCAGAACAACATTACCAACAAAACTAAAGCACAGTTCTTCCAAGCGATAACAATACTCAATTGGTAAATGTTTGTAACACTTTAGTTATGCGATAGGTTAATTTTCAGTCAAATCAGAAAGTTCTTCAAACGTCCTCCATACTCGCATATATAATGTATATAGTATATAAATATTCAATACGTATATTTATATCGTATACGTCCAAATATCATTAAATATTCAATGTTTCTAAATAATTAACACAAATACATCACAAATATTTTTATAGTATACACAAGTGCCACAAACAAAACGAACACAGAAACAATGTTGAATACGGGCCGCCATATAAACATCTGTTAAACATCAAAATTTGCGCCCGTAATTCATTGAGTTATGTTTTAATCCCACGTTTACAGCGACACAAAAAAAGTCGCCCAAACGACAATGAACAATCATGTTAACTGTCGACTTAGCAATGAATCTCTCGTTAAATTCACTAAAATAAAACGCCTACCTCGCGTTATTGTTACAAATTGCAACAGATAAAGCAGAAAAATTTTCGTCAAAATTAGCAACAAAATCCAACATATATCTGTTAACTTTGCATCCAGCGCAACGAAACTTCCCAATCTTAAAGTAATATATAGTGATTTATTGAGAGAGCTATCGCAGCCGACAACTGCTCACGAATCCGAATGTTACGTTTCAATAGAAAAAATAGCTCAACAGCGTTCCTCATTAAGCTACAAAACACCGTAGATATTTTTTCATTCACGACGTAGCTACACTTCAAAAACATCGAGCCAAATTTGTATCATTTTGAGCCATTTAGCACTCGCTCGATTTGACCAAACCTGGCTCGCACCAAGTAGTCCACAGGAGTGGTATGTTATAATGTTATCAAAAAGAACAATTTAGAGCGATGTTTCGGGGCGCGGCAGCCCCCCCCCCTACTTAGGTTTAGTATATCGAGAACAGCCTGACCTGCATTTTATTTCCGGTCTCACGGTTACTTAGGCCCTTGGCTCAATGATTAATAAAGCCGACGGCACAGCATAACAATCGATTAATGTCAACAGCGAATACACGAAGAAAGTCATCGCCTATACGATGATTCCAATTACATTTTTGATGTAACGTCACGACGCATATCTACATAAAACGTCACAAGATACAGTTCAATAGTCGGTTACGAATACACAATAAATAATAACAGTTTTGTCAAATGCATATTTTATATTTACAAATAATAATCTATGTAGCTTAATAGCAATACCTTCAAGACCAGGTGTGGATGTTTTAGGCATTATAGTCAGATCAGCTTTGTATAATTTTACAAACAGTCATGCTTTAGAATAGCTAAAACATTGATGTAACCGCAATCTGAATGCCAGTACTACACCTTACAGGATATGTCACTGGGCAACGTTACAGGATTTAGTACTTTTCAATAATATGTATGAGATGAATGAGACGTAATATATATGTCATTCGTATATAGTTTTATTATTAAGTGGTATACACACGGCGGCTCTCCTAAATAGTTTAGCATCCAGACTGTTCTGTTTCGGTAGTTAAAAGCACTCATAGTAATTCCAAATAGTAACAAAGGTCCCATATAGCTTTCAAACCTGACGAAAATAGCTGCGACACTGAACCTATAAGTGTGTATGTATTGGTATTGTGGTACGCTATGTTTGAGAGAAAGCTCATTATGTCTATGCCTATGGTCAATTTTTAAAAGACTTTTGTTTGATTCTACAAGCCAAGCGTAGTTTGACGAACGAATGAAGATTATTAAAAAAACAATTTTTGGACAATAAAGTTTTTGCAAACTGTAAAAAGCGGGCATTCTAACTCGGTGTCCTATAGAATGTGAGAAAGCTACATACCTTCAAACGTTTCTTAAAACTTCACATAATATATATAAGGAGCTCAATACGAACATGCGTCGTTTACAGTTTACTGACACAAATAAAACCAAATCCGTCGTGAAGAATTCGCCAATAGCAATTGCTCATGATTTGCTTTTATTTCTGTCGCTAACTGTAGTTATAAAAACAGGTACTGTATCTCGATCATGCACGCACCAATTTATTTTACCTGCAAGCAGAGCATTAAATCACAGCACAAGGTATATACAAAAATATACACATACAAACAGTTTAGGGCATTGTACATACCTACATTTTGTATAACATAACAATTTAATAAAATGTGTACACATAAAAATTAAACGTATTTACCCCACAAAATCCTATCTACATATTTCAACCAACTAATACATTAATACGCTATCAGTTATGCCTTTCAATAAATAATAGTGATCTCAACTTATGCATCATACACCAGACTATTTTTTCGATAATACAACTATTTACGAAAACCGTCACATAATAAAAATCCGCCGTCTTCGATGAGGTTACTGATTTGTATTTATTATCGGATGCTAAGCGAATGCATATTTGTATTTTTGCGACATGTCCGTTACAACGTTACATGACATTGTCCTTAATACCGCGTTCATACTAAAATTCGTCCAGCGATTACACACCGTCTATACGAGGCAACCGTTTTATTACACACGATTTTTAGTTGAGAAAGTACTCCAGTCTTTCCACAAAATAGTCACACACCGGGTGTGAAGGCACATCGTTAGTCTGACATGATAGCATCATAATTTCCACATCATTCATAATCCTATTTAGGGTGTTTTGCAAATTTCGTGGTTTTACTACAGCAATTATGCTAGACCGTGTCGCTTTCGCCATTGTAACAACGCCACGCCGTGGGTTTCAGATAAAAAGTTACAGCGGTGCGGTGGCGTTATTGCAGTGAAACATGTTACATGGTATTACCAATGCAACAGCATGATAGGGTGACTATCGCGATGCATCCGAACATGAAATACATACACAGTCATGAAATAGGCATTTAGCGAGCATATCTGTCGGAAATTAATCAAAAATAGAAATGGAAATCAATCGAGAACTCCAAATTTTTGACAAAACCCATGAGCAATATGTTGTATTTAATAATGATATAAAAATTCCAATCTCATGAAAAAACCGCGTGTAACAGGCTTTATCAAAAGCTGAGTTATACGCTATAAAATAATAAAATAGTAATTTTTCTTTACTCTTCTAGGAGAAAAAATTCGTATTGTCACTTACAACATTAGTATGCATTGGCCTATTCTGTTTAAGTCGCATAGTAAATGCACACTTAAGTTAGGTCCACGGGCAAGAACATCGATCAAACAATTTACAAAAAAAAAATGAAAATCCAGCCGTGGTTAAAATAATAGAAACACTTCATATTCGGATGAGAAAAACTTTCACTGTTCTTGATACTGTTGTTGTTACGATAAGACTGGAACAGTGGCATAATTAAAATTTTTTGTGCGTGCCAAAACAAACTGTTGCATGCTAGCTAGCCAAGGTGTGCGTGCAGTTGCTGTACGCATCTTAATATGAACGCGGCATGACACAACTCCTAAACTGTAATACAGAATATTCTGGCTCAGGGATGTAGTCGTCCATCGTCGTACAACGTTAACCTGCCAATAGGTCACTGGTGGCGCACTACGCACCATGAATGACTCACCCACCAGCTGGACTATGTATCTAGCTTTAAAACAATAAAATACTCGTGAGAAAACAAATTCTGGTCACATTTTAATAATATTTCGAATATTCTTAAGCGGGAAACGCCAAGGTTAGAAAGGTGATATTCGTTTCTCAAGAAGGTTTAACCTACCTATTTATGGTTGTTATTGTTATCCGATAATTACTATCATAAACCAATCCCATCACATTTCACTTAACGTTCTGTTTAACATTCATACACATATAACGACAATTTATTTACGCCAAAACGAATTCAGTGCAGAGTGCTAAAACTAAAATTAAGTTATAATGCTAGACCTGTACTGAAAATCATTACAACTGAACTCTTCATACATATTATAACACTTCATAACTACGAAGAAGAGCATTACACTTTTCCATCCGCTAGAGCTTACGCAACATTAAAATATTATGGAGGTTCTCAGGCAAAAATCACTTCCCCCGTTTATGCTCGAATATCACCGAATTTTGTCATCAAACCATAGACAGTTGGGCTAGTATATATGGCTGCCACCGTAAATGTGTAAGACGTATAACTGACATTGAGTTTTTAAACCCGGACTAAGCTTTATTAGGAATCATACTCTTCTCCGATGTGTATTTCTGATACTTTATACAAATAAAGTGAGTGTTGTACTTCAATATCAATGCCACGTTCGAAACATTCGCTCCCCAATTATGCGGAGAAAAGTATACAAATAAACAATTTTTGTGGCATGGTGCTTGTGAAACAATTTTTACATAAATTTAACGTATACGAATAGAGCGTGTTCTACTTGGTTTTCGTCTACGGCGCAGCTCAATTCTTCAGTCGTAATCGTCGGTTACGACATACTGTCCGTATCCCTGTTTCGACAAAATATCCAGACGTCTACTGACCGCTTCTTTGTCTGAAACAAACATTGTAAGTATATAAACTGCAACAACGCAATTCGAGCGACTCGCCAGCAAGTGGCTCGTTCCAGATTTAAAAAAACCACTGAAATAACTAGTAACTCGCAAAGCGAGGGGAGAAGAAGCAAGTGTGGCTACTGTGCTTTATAGACGATTGTGTCGTTCCAAATTCAACTTCCTAAGTCCGCTTAAAGCCATTGATAATATATACCGGCAATACTTTATTGATAATACTACGGTTATTTAAGTCATATATCAAGACCTAAGAACTCTTCCTGTAATCTTCCAATCACCAAAAGACAAAAACCTGTGAAATTTATAAATCACAAAATGTAAGAGAAGTATTATACTTCTCTTACATTTTGTGATTTATAAATTTATAATAATTTGAAGTGATTTTAAGTAGTACGGCTCCCAAAATTTACCTTATTTGATGCATACCACGCAAATAACATTACATTTTGTGATTTATAAATTTATAATAATTTGAAGTGATTTTAAGTAGTACGGCTCCCAAAATTTACCTTACTTGATGCATACCACGCAAATACAATTGCTTTTATCGTATTTAGCAACCCCGAAAGCCTATAGATATGCTTGATTGACCTATATACATCTAAATTTGACAGTTTTTGGTGCCATAATTTACCAACTTTTGCTCCGGCACCGTCCAAAAGAGTTAATAACATAACCAATATGGTGTTAAAACAATGAAACCAGCTTGTTTAACGGATTAAATAACCATATAATACAATAGTTCAACCTCCAAAAGCAAAAAACTTGCTTTGTAAAATTTTTAAATTTTACCTTTTTTGGACTTTATCTCACAGCTCGAAAACGGCAGCTATGACAAAAATACATAACGCGCTTAAAGTTGTAGTTCTCGATGAGGAAATTCAGCATTATGATCTCCTTTTTCGATGCGAAGCCTCTATCTTGAGATTTGTCGCGAAATATAGATACTAGATACCCCTAAAAGTGTGACTCCAACCCCATTTGGGACCCGTTTTAAATCGGAACACGTGGTCGGTGAGTTTAGCGTCGAATGAAAAGGCACAAATAGACTGAATTTGTGCTCAAATAAAAACATTCGATGATGAGTTATGATCTCCATAGACGAACAAAAAACAAATTTTATATCATTTTGCCGCTAGCAAAGTTATAGGTGGGAACTCTGCTCGCTTTGTTTCAACAAGAAATATTTAATCAAATTCCTCGGTAATACAACTTCTAGCTAGTACAATATTTTGATCAGCGAAATTAAAAAATATTGTCTTATTGAGAAATTTCGACCAATCAGAATTTTCAGTTTTATTCATCACTTACATTTAAGTAGGAGAGATTTATCTTCTTCGTTTGTAACTTGTTGCTGGAGGCAATGCAACAATACGAACGCCATATGATAACGCTGGCAACACTGAAAACAAAAAATATTTAGATCATTCGTTAACATATTCTCATCAGCTGGTACCCAAGCATATACCAAAATAAACGGATCCTTGAGATTACAAAACAAGTTACTACGCAACTGAGAAAATAAACAGACATTTTAATCCTTTAATGTATAGAAATGACTTACAGTAATTAATGTGGATATTTAGCATTATCCCTCCCAAGCCCAAAATTAGTCAATTTTAATTCACAACTTTAATTGTTCTCATTGCAAAAATATAGAAATTAAAACGAGAACGTAATAACAAAATTAGCAGCTAACTACCAAAGTTTAAGTTCCAGAGTACTGGGGTAAATCTGAGCAAATCGTTAACAAAAAATCTAACAAATTTATGTCCTATTTTGCACAATACAACTTTTATATTATAGTGTATTCAACATAAAATAACAGATAATTACGGCTCTTAAAGGTGACTAAAATCTGCAAAATACAACGGTTTCTCAAAAGTTTTTAACACATTAGAGCAACTTGTACTAACACCGAATTTAAACAATCTATAAGTCTTTCCTAAAATCCCCCAACTTGAAATTGTGCAATTTTGAAGATATGGCAGCAATTTTAGTACCATTCGACTCAGCTCGACCACGGGTTCATATATCAACCACTTTTATGATAATTTTTTTTCGGTTTTTGGATTTCCAATAGCACGCTTTTGTACCCAAATTTTTAGAAAAACAATTAAAAATGTTATATATAATTCGAACCTCAATGACAGCTGAATTAGTTCAAGTGTTAATCAGTTAGGCTTAGGATTCCATATTAAATAACAATTTGCCATAACCAGTGCACCGAATTAGCTGCTACCACCATTCGACTCAGCTCTCAATACGGTTCAAACGATACATAAAATCATACATATTTAGAGGATTCTTTTCGAAAAATTTAGGTACCAAACTCTAGGAACCCAAGCATCGAAGAAAGAAATGTCAAACTTGTCGAAATGGATATTTTCTATATCAGCTCGTCCAGCTGAGTCGAATCGTACTAAAACTAAACTCGCAAGAGAGGCTGAAACGAAACGAGCGCGGTTTCATCAAATGGTAATTTTGTGAAATCACTTGTAACTGAATTTGTGTTTGATGTATATACTACACTAAAACCTCTATAACCCTGAACCCATTGAAAATAATTCTAAAGCCACTCGACCCTAAACTCATCAAAACCAACTGAAAACGCACGAAATATTCATACTAGTCTCTAGATAACAATCGTATTCAGCGTATCGAAAAACTCTTGTTGCACTGTAAGAAATAATTAAAAACCAAACAAATGAAAAGGCACATTTTGGAAATCGTGTGCGTCGAGCGTAAAACCTTTATGAAAAGGTTGAATAAATTCAATTTAGACTCTAACGAGTAAAACTTGAAGCATCGTACTAGATAACCTAATAGCTACTCGTCATGTGGTCAAACACGCAAGTACATGACGAAATTAGAAAAATCGTTGTATTTTGCAAAGGGTTCCGGCGACAGCGGCCCAGGGAATGATTCCACAATAAAGTCCTGGTAAACAAAGTCGTTGATCTGGGTTTTTCGATGCGAAGCCTGTCGCACGATATATATAGCCTGCGAGACTGGTTCCTTATAGCCAAATTTGAAAAGAATCATTAAAAACCTGTTTTCTTTGCCATTTTGACGACAAAGGTAGCAGTGGAGGTGTTCATCAACTAAAGCGCACATCCTCATCTTTTGCTATCTAATAAAAAATTTATCGAAATCCACCTACCCGACGATGAATTACGAATGACAGAAACAGACAAAAAAGAAATTTTGACGATATTTCCATCTAGCGCCCCAGTGGAAAGTGCGTTATCTTCACTCACTCCGTTTGAATTATCGCTGCATCTTCAAAATTAACCAAATTCGGGATGGGAGCTGACCGAAAACGCCTTACAGTTTAATGAGAGGAGCAAAAATTCAATGGCTAATGCAAGAACGTGCAATACCAAAATTATAATGTCGACACAAAAATCGGCACAATCGTTATAAAAATCAATGCAACATGAGGCTACACGCATCTGAATCCAAATTTACATCATTATACTGACAAATTCTAGTTATATCAACCGTTGCAATAATATTGTAAATCATTACTAATACCTACTTTACAAGTAACTCAATAACACGCCAAAATGAATTTCACCTTCACCGCACATAGGTTGGAATATGCCACTCGAAAACGAAAAACTATAGCAATTTTCGGATTATTAATAACGACAAAATTTTGTCTGTTCTGCATTTTAATTAATTAGTACGATACTGCTCCACATATATTAACAGCAGCAAAGACAGACCAAAATTTATTATCGCTGTGACATCGACACTACGCTTTGTACTAAAATTTAAAAATAAAATTATATACGAAAAAAATTAAACAAATTACAAACAATAATTGTTCCAGACGTACCAAATGAGGATTGCCGAATAACTCATCCAATGCGGCTTGTTGGCACTGAAAATGAAAATATAATACGTGTTACGATTTGCTGCGCTTTATTATTAATGCTCAACAACTACGGTTTTTTCACAACGAAATCGATTCGGATCCTGGCCAGACCTTGTCACAAATGATCAGCGAAAGCTTCTAGTCAATATTATCAAACAATAATTATTTTAATTTATCAGCATGACGAGAATAACTCCTTCGAAAAGCTTTCTGAATGTAGAGAGCTCAACTATCAAAGACAAATTCGTTAATAAATAATTGATATTATGATAAGTTTTATTCATATTAACTCAGTTAATGAATAACTTTCCAACAGAAATTGAAAAAAATGTCGAACTCACGAACGAACACGGTTTTTTGACGGGACTGTCTGATAGGTCCATCCCTTCACACAACCAATAATGCTTATCACAAAGATTCATAAACATATATTACCAAACATGCCGTTCACTTAAAAAGTTAGTTATACAAATAAATATTATCCATAAACCTAAAAACCATATTATACCCAAAAAATTACCGGCTGCCCGAAATTTCTAAACAACCACAAATCTTCAACTACTTTTTAAAACGTTTAACTGCTTCTAAAGCTTCAGAATAATAAATATAACCGCAAGTTGACTACATAATATGACCTCTGCCAGGATCGCCACGTGCGACCGCAGCAGTAGGATAAATTTTCTTCCAATTCTTGTATATACCACATCCAGTTTCCAATGTAGAACATCTGCAAAGAGAACTAAAAATTAAACTAATTTAAACAAAACCGACTAAGTCAAACCAGTACCCACGTTGTAAACGTTGCCCCAAAAATTTCTTCATATTTACACATATCTTCATATCATTATTTATATTTTTCTATTTGTGTACATGGGAGCGACACGACGATCATGATTTTGGCTGTCTAATCGTATACAACAAAATACAAAACAAATCACCCAAAAAAATCATAATATACAATAAATACAGCATATTACCAGTTCGAGCGCATGGTTGTACATAATTCGCTCTGCAGTGATCACAGTTGTCTTCGGATCCATTCCAAGGCCCGTCGGAATGCCCAGACTGCTTAGCTCCTGACTTCGCGTTAAACACGTATGATACAACTCATTGAGACCATTTAGAACTAAAACACACAATAGTACATGAATGTATAAAGTTACATCCATTTCAAAAAAGCCACATCTGCTATCTGCTTATAGAAATGTTAGAGTTGCGGCTACTAAAATCGGTGTTGTAAAAACGAGCTACAGCCTAAATTTCCGAAAGGCACCAAATGCTTTCATGCCTTGTGTAAATAGTATTAACTTGAACGATTAATGTCCAAATTTTGGCGAAAAATGGCAAGCCATATTTAGTCTTTTGTTTTGTAGAAACTTGTATATATAATCGATATTTTAGTAGTGGTACCATAAGATATATAACCTTAGCGGAGTGAAATCCAATAACTATTTTAAATTCCCAATATCTACGACAAAACAGTATATTTTTATTCATAAAATAGTAGTAAAACTTAAAAAGCCTCAAACAATGATTTTATCGAAAGTTTTTTTTTCAAAACAGATCGAAACATTTTTGAAAATACACCAAAGGCGAAACATTAAAATCCACGTAAAAATCATGTGATTCATCAATAAAAACTAAAACGTAGCCGCAAAGCAAAGAAAAATCTCTTACATCTTACTTCTTAACACACATTTTATTAATACTAATTAAAATTGCAAAAAGAGAACATAATTTCTTATCCGTTCACAAACAAAACGAGACACTATAGTTTAACATAATATGCGTACACAACCATATTGTTTCAAATTTGCAAATGAGTAAGACTGTAAGAAGAGCTAGTTCAAAAACGAATTGTCCGCGATTTGTGATTTAGCGACAATGAGAAGTAGATTTAGCAGCAGGAGTAGTAAAGCAGATCAAAAGCATTGAAACTCATGACTCGATAAAAAGGGTTGAGTGTAAATAGTGGGCTTCAGAATGGTTGTAGAATACGGTAAAGTCCGTCACTTTGATTATGGAACTCCACAAAAAACTATTCATACACCGTTTCATGTCGCTGATCTTACTCTACCTTTCCCCACCACGTCGCTGTTTCATGTGCATGGTTGTTTGATTATTTCAACTAAATAATAACCTTGTTTAACAGATTCCGACGGGTAAAGCCGTTTGGTGCCAACTTCTTGTTGTGCTAGCTGAAGTGCTGATGAAAGCAAATGAAGAGCGCGAACGTAGATCACCAGTTGCTCGGCGCGTCTAAAATAACGATAACAGTACATTAACGGCTAGAGTACAGCACTCGTCAGAAATGACTGTCGCTTTTCGAACAAGTGAGCATGAGCGAGCAAACATTGAGCATGAAAACCAGAGAACATAAAGCGGGAATCCTGCAGATACTGAAGTTGAAATTATTTTCAATTATTAAATAGTGTCAATAACCCGTAAATATAATACATGTTCATATTATATTTATATTAGTCTATTCTCAATATGCTGTTCAGTTTTATACGTACAGATATGTTATGTATGTTTGCAGACTGGCACCAACACCAACAATAAACAGCGACAATAATAATAGTAATATTTTATATAGTATACACAGCATCTACCTGCCTAAAATGTTTAACAATATGGGGATCCAAAAAACACTTGAACCATGTTTGAAGCTATTCGACAATTATTCGTTCAATATATTATTGAACAACGCGCAGTGTGAGCATCGAGCAGGAGCGGTCATTTCTGACGAGTCCTACATATTTGGTAAAAATATTCGAAATAACATTGTGGATCTGACGGGTGAAGATTGACCAACCACTGTGTCATGTTTTGGCCATCGATACAAAACTTTATATAATGGTAGTTATTTATATTATGTACAACCATAATTTTGGGCTTATTATGCGTTAATTTATACCGCTATTGTATATCGTCATGTTGGCACTATAAACTCAGCGTTACTTATTATTTACATTTTTAAATTACAGGTTTGAATTAAACAACGTCTGGCTATTTATGTCTATATAATTCTTATATTATGCAATAATTATC
The DNA here is from genome assembly GCA_030248225.1 of Trileptium ribeirensis. Lineage (NCBI taxonomy): Eukaryota > Metazoa > Nematoda > Enoplea > Enoplida > Thoracostomopsidae > Trileptium > Trileptium ribeirensis. Next base: position 15,569 of record JASANE010014457.1, read on the forward strand.
CCAAACTATTTATAAGATAGAAAAATTGACGCCGTGGCAACTTTTCGTTTAGAAGGCATTAATTATAAAGGATGGGCGAAGAGGTACTGTAAACCGTTATTGCAAATTTATGTTCCGCATCCGCAGTGCCACCCAAACCATCACAAACGTTGATTCATTCAGCAAAATAACAGTGGTCGATAATGCTTATTCTTAACGCGATCAACATGTTCCTTGAGTTAAGGCTATACTATTATGTTGAGTAGTTCCATTTTTCAAGCAGTAACACATCCCGACTTCGTTTCAACAATGATACGACAATTGTCATAGTTGGCGAGCGACTATTGAGCACCAATAAATAAAAGTTTATTCAAGTAGTAACATAGTTTAGAACCGTAGTACTGGCAGGTAATTGACCTTATTTTAGCCAAAATACATTAATGACCAACCCGATTCGCATAAAGTGATATGTAATGAGACTAAATTTAAGATACAGCAGGTAAGTGAGATTATTTTAGCTAAAATACATTATTGGCCAAACCCGCATTCGCATAAAGGTACGTGTAATGAGACTAAATTTAAGATACAGCAGGTAATTGATGTTATTTTAGCCAAAATACATTATTGGCCATTCCCGATTCGCAAATAAGTGATATGTCGCGAGAGACAATTTAAGATACAGCAGGTAGTTGAACTTATTTTAGCCAAAATTCATTATTGCTCAACCTCATATTCGCATAAAGTTATATGTAATGAGCGACTATTAAGTTTAGGATAAATCCACTAGACTAACCACTTATTTTGCGATACCGGCTATGAAATCCACATCAACTGTTATGGAAAAATAGGAATTTCGATTCGGGTCATTGCTAGCTGACAATCAGCTAGAATGATCAATGACGTTTTCTGGATAAGAATTTCGTCTGACAGGGCCAGTAATTTAATAGAGCAGTGAAGTTACTGTTCGCAAAAATTAATTTTTTCATCCAGATACGATAATATTTCGTTAAGCAATTTGATATTTGCGAAAAGGATAGCTTATTTTCAATTGAACAGAAATACCGTACTGTTGCGCCAATATTTGCTAAAGTTTGAGAAATAGTACGATGAGATAATGCAGCTTATGTTTACATTCAGATGATATTACCCAAACCTCTACCACAAAACATCACATTCTGAATAGCCTTCGACTAAACAACAGTATCTCCTTAATGCTTAACTAAGTTCATTATTAATGACTAAAACGGAATACCATCTAGAATTACTATCAGATGATGTAAATTTTAGCCGTATATTCAAGTTGAATCTCTGTGAACACTAAACTACAATACACTTACCTGTAAGCATCGGAAAGCTGCGTAGTCGGGTCAACACCGGGAAGCTGAAACATAAAGCAAAAATACGATTATTTAAAAATGACGACTCTGAACATCGGTCTAAACCGAATTGCTAACGACTGCGAGTATATTATAAATTCACAAGAAACTGCTGGAATTTGATGTTATTTTAGAACATATCAGAAAAATCCTATATTGACATAATCTTTAATTTGTGGGGAGAATAATCCACGTTTGCCACAAGAATTAGAATTATAATTTAATTTTGCCACTTGAATTCAATATAATTACATCGACCGACCAACAGGCAGCTGGTACGATTAGCCCCGTTGACAGCCCCGACAATTACCACGGAATCGATAATAGTAAACCCCGAAGGATTAATCTCAACATATTTTAAAAATTCACCCAGCAGCTACAAATATAGGGTTACAAACAACATTAACTCTTTGCAGAAGAAATTGACTAATTTCGTGCAATGTTGAACAATCCTTGCCGTTGCGGAGTATTGAACCTGAATCGTTTAGGTGCGAACCTCCCACGGTAGCCACTATGCTATCTAAGAGCTGTTTATTTCTCACTTTCTTAAGGAACCTTGCAAAGCGAGTGAATAACAACGCGATTCTACAAACTTTGCTAGAGTATCACTTGACAATGTCCGCAGTATCAAATATGCACTTTGCGAGTAAATAGTGTAGAGTAGTTAATTTGTAATTATACAATTTCACGTTTTCCGCGCCATGATCCCCCGACTATTAATTCATTGCAATCGAGCGAAATCATTGAAGATTAATAGACACAACGTTGGCGAAATCTAGAGTAATCCGAAAAAAAACCATCGAAAAGCCCCGTTATCAACAAATTCGTTATCTTACCCGCCTTGATTGCGTTAACATTGCAGACAATGGACTAGATCGGCTGTGTGCCATCGCGATTAAGCATTCGACCAGTTCAAGAGTGTACTGAAGACGTGACAGTGTCAAATTATGTTCTTTCTTAAACAATATTATAATTGTCCAAATTATTGCTCGAACCAATAACTACGCTTGAAACGATTTGAACAAAATTTGTTTCCATGTCAATGATTATTATAGTTAAAGAAAATACAGAAATACAAATGAAAACCTTCATCTGTAGCCCATACCAAAATAATATTTGAAAATGATAAACCTTCGTCCGGTCGGGTATTATTTAACCGCAGAAAAAATTTAGTTGTTTTCCGCAATAACTGAATACCGAAATACAAATGAAAAAACTTCATCTGTAGCCCATACCAAAATATTTGAAAATGATAAACCTTCGTCCGGTCGGGTATTATTGAACCGCAAAAAAATTTAGTTGTTTTCCGCAATAACTGAATACCGAAATACAAATGAAAAAACTTCGTCTGTAGCCCATACCAAAATAATATTTGAAAATGACAAACCTTCGTCCGGTCGGGTGTTATTGAACCGCGGGAAAAATTTAGTTGTTTTCCGCAATAACCGAATGCCGAAGTATAAATGAAAATACCGAAATACAAATGAAAACCTTCAGCTGCAGCCCATGCCAAAATAATATTTGAAAATAACAAACCTTCGTCCGGTCGGGTATTATTGAACCACAGAAAAAAACTAGTTGTTTTCCGCAATAAATTATTACTATTTAAAGGATCAAAAAAACCATAACATACTGTCATAAAAGTATATAAAAGAGCCATAATACAAACATGGTACAATGCAATGAATTTCATCGTTGTATAGTGCATTGTTTTAAGTATTAGAATATTAAAAGTGACATAGATATTTAACTGTACAGAGTGACAAAGCGAGCATAAGTTCATATAATACTGGCCTGTCCAAAGCCCTCCGAAAAGTTGGGGGCTCATGTTCATTCTCGGGGAAATTCAAAGTGGGGGATACATTTTGTTTAAAAATACTTAATATTCCCATTTTCCTTTTCATGTATTTTCAAGCTAAAAACGATATTTTAGCATTATAAATAGTGGTAATTAATGTTTAGAAAACAATTTGCAAACAAAAAACATAAATTTTCAGAGATAAAAAAATTCTGTATTTAGTTGTTGAACATGGGGTTTCGGCCGTGCGAAGGAGACGGACATGGGGGATTTGAAAAATGGTGAGTCCCCCCACTGTGGAAAGGCCAGTAATACAAAAATGACTCTAGGATGCAGTTTTAAAAGTCAATGACATAAATTTAATTGTTGTTCCAAATGCCTCAAGTCAGTAAACAACGTCCGTCCTGGACAAAGTTTACAGTTTTCCATATATAAATACAGTGACCAGTCTCTCAAAAATAGGATTTTTGCAAAATAAAAAACAATATTATATGCACTCATACTAAATGTAACTAAAATTATACAAGCTAACCCTTATATTTTGAGTTCATCAAAAATGGCGCGTTGTAATTCCTACAAATAGCCTATGCCGATAACGATTATCTTTCATCTTGCTCAATTGGTAGCTTGATCTCAAACAGTATATACGGCTGCTTTCTACAGTCATTTGTCACTTCGCAAATATGTTTGATGATACTTACGTCTAGCAGGGTTTCAGGTTGAAGCGCCGGAGGCGGTCCAAACGTAGCTGCAGTCGAATTGGTGTAATCGCTATTTCGGGACCGTTGTGACGCTCCGATTTCGAAACCTAAAATGCTAATAAAACATAAAATACATACACCGTAGTAAAATTAGTGCTTGAGCCGCGTAAAGACATAGTGATACTAGATATCTTCCTGTTAGCCATACCAAGACCGCATTGTTTTCGCACACAGAACGATTTTGTCAGAAATAATCGTTTAGAAATACAGTGCTCGCCACAAATGAATATCACTAACTCGACTCTTTCGAAACAAATTTGTTCTGAAAATAAAATTTATTAATTTAAAAATAGTTTCGAAATTGCAAGCGAGCACGAGGCGCGCCTTCAGATTTCACTCAATATATACGACGGCGGTCGGTTAGAACTGACATACTGCCTAAAATATCATGTTACCCGTAAGTTGTTGCATAATAATAATGTAAAATATAATGCATCACACTCAGTATGACTATTTTCTTTTTCTGTATGAGCATATCAGTGAACAACCAGAACCGGACATTTTAAACGAAATCAGAACTTGATCTAAATCTTTTACATGTGTCATTCATGCGACTAAAATCTTATGACCACATAATACGGCAACCGTCTTGGCAATTTAGTCATTTCCAATTTGGATCACACCCAATTAGAGAAAAGATATGTTAACAATACTCACATTTACCAAGAAGCAAAACGTATGCTGCCGTATTATCAGCAACGCAGTTATGAACTGCGTTGCAGAAGAGACGTTACCTAATTTCAGCTACAATTATTGGTCAGTAATTATAATCAATGCACAAATTTCTGTTTGCTGAGTTCGCACCGATGCTTGAAATTAACTACTCGCTGTATCGCCATGCCCAAATTTCGAAAGCGCTTCGAATTCAACAATGTATGTATTAGTAAACAAACACCAAGATATGCATCTCAAGTTAAACGTTTTCAATTCGAAACTTTACCATAGCTCATCGAATGGGTTTAACAACTATCATAAGCAACCAACTGGGCTAGTAAAACAATTCCAACTTAGTTTAGAAATTATAATTTACATTCCAAGACAGATAACTCGCTGAATTATCAAATATCATCGAAACGAAACCAGGTTCCTCATCATGTATGCTACAAAACTTTCCAGTATTCGATTTGATTAATTCTTCATTTCTATAGACTTCCGGTGGATTCATGGCTTTATGAAGATTCATAATATGATTATTCAATCAAGGTTCGGATTTTTGAACAATATCTCGTAACTCATCTAAACCACTGTTTCGCTATATCTTCACACTTTCCAGTTTAGTTTTCACTTATATTTTGAATCATCTTCATGGATACCCAAAGCCTAATATAAGCATTAACATACGGATACGCTACAGTCGGCACTATTGTGAAATGTGACATGCTGTGAGACTATTTGTCTGGCTTTCATGAACTTCATTACATAAATGACAACGAAAATTATGTCAGTGCACCGCCAACTAAACAGTGGTTCTCCACAGAGAAGAAGGCCTCAAAAGGATTTGCGGGCTCCCCTCCCCCAAATATTTTGAGATCACACCAAAACTGATCGCACTAACAGAGGTTACAGCAAAGTTCAATACAACTGCTCATATGTCGACTATATGTAACAAAATCCTAAGTAAAATGAAGCGCGACCTGCAGAAATATACACTTTCAGTAGTTATTGAAACGGTGCGTATGAAGCGAGTGGAGTTTCCACTGAGGGCGTTATGGGAAAATCATGAAAATTCAAGAGTAAATTTTTGCTATTCAGTTATGATTGTCGCTACCTGTTTATGCTATATGATTCTATTTAAACACATCGCGATTCTGCTAAAAAAATTAAATATTTACATAGCGCAATAATTGAAACAAAGCGAGCGGAGTTTCCACAGAGGACGCTAAGGGTAAAACCGTGAAAATTTCTTTTTGCATGTCGCTGCCATTCATAACTCATTTTCAGATGGTCAAATTTCGGAAATTTTTTGTTCGATAGTAAAAGCGATAACGATGTATCTGAAGCGAACAGCTCCGACCACATCTTGCCAGTCAAAATGGCAAACACGTGTTTTAAGGATTCTTTGCCAAATCTGGCACTACCGAGGCGTTTCGTAGACTATAACAGCTTTCACATCGAAAAATAGCGACCATCACGTACGATCAGCTCATCGACATCTACAACTTTGCTGATTACGATTTTTTGTGGGCCAAATATGATTTTTGCACACGTGCTCGAACATGGTTCGTCGACTCTTTGCAAAATATAGCGATTTTTCAAATTTCGGCATGTTGTGGCATGTTTTTACTTTAGAATGCGTGCCTATTGGATTATCAAACACTCTGGATACAATGGTTTTACTACCTGTAGTCCAAGTTGACTATAACGTTTTCTTAAGGGTTTTACGGTCGGCGAACCTGAGTTCGAAAAGGTAATGCTTTTTCATTTGTTTGGTTATGTGTTGCGTGCAGGGCTTCAAGACTGATTCATAGATAAATTTTTCTGAAGGCAGAATACAACAATTTGGTCATGTAGGATCCAACGTGCATATTTCATGCCGTTTCATGGGTTTAGGGCCAATGAATCCGATTTCCAGGATATAGTCTTCAGTGATAACAAGAATTTTCTGTATAGGTTTTTCGGTATGCTGAAACGGTGGCTTGGTTAGCTAGATTTCAGCAGGAGTATCTTATGCCTTCACTGACCTTCGTTTAGAATCAACGACCCTTTTTTCCAAAATATAGTCGGTCTTCAGTGTAGTTTGGTACGCTGTATCCAAAATAGTGTAGGTCCTGTCCCCCTAGGTTGGAGTGGGGCCCCAGATCAAAGTCCCAAGTAATATTTTGGTCCTACGGAGAACCCAGAGAGGCCAGACAACGCAAATAATACTTACTCGTAAGCTGCGGTTGTTGTTGCTGCTGTTGATGAAGCTTATCCGAACCTCCCGACAAATTATTATGGTGTAGTAGCGAACACTGCTGTGCCTTTGACGTTAGCTCCGGAACTGCATCATCTTCACAGTTAAAACTCTGCATTTCTTGGCTTTGGTTCGATATATCTGAATATAAATGTATATAACATCGTTTATTATTATAAACGGTGCAAGTGATTCAAGTTTACGTCGAGAACTCTTTTAACTCTTGGACAAGTTGCTGAGCAACTACATAAATATATACGCCTTTCAGAACAAAGGTCCACAAGATATCGTGCATATTTATATTCACTCAGTACAGGCGAAAGTTTTTAATATGTAATGCTCTACCACAACTCAAACATACAGCTAGCAGACTAGAACTAGCTAGATATGATAAATATTAAATACTTTTTATCACATCTGGCCTCATCTAATTTTTATCACATCTAATCATGTTTTTGGACCTAAAATTTGGATGTCCAGCATTGATGACATGTAAACTGATGCCTCACATAATTGTATCGTATAAACTATAGATGATTTATGCCGATTAAGATAGGTGTCCTAAAAGTTCTAAAATTACAAAAACAACGAAATCATGACTCAACATTCATTTCAACTGGGCCCCAGCTTCAGCCTGGGGTGAATTTCTCCAGCTCAAATGTGTGGGGAGAGGGGCGTACCCCAGGTCAAATACGAATTTTATAATTGCAGTTTCCGTGTTTCTCACGCAACATTTCATCTTTTTGTTGCGACTATATCTAGTTTAATCACTGAAAATTTATATTTCTGCAGGCTGCACTTCGTTTTACTTAGGATTTTGTCATGAATAGTCGAAATATAAGCAGTAGCATCGAATCTCGTTATAACAGTTTATGGTTAAGACTATCATTTTTGGTGTTACCTGAAAATACCTGTTGTTGCTGGGGGAAGCATAGATTTAGCTGGGGGCAAGATATGGGGGAGCCGCCGAAATCCTGGGGAGCTCGAAGACACTGGGCTTCCCTCTGTGGAGAGGCCAGGGTATCCCCCTATCGACGCCTATGGGTTATCTATTTATCTACACTTACCCATGGCTTGGGGCTGCGTGATTGCTTGTGGTGCCGAACAACCATTTTTCATTGCACTGGCATTTATTGTAAACGGCATACGAAGCGGTTTGCTATTTACATCGGGCCATTCAACGTCCTCATCGTCCTCATCGCTATCGTTCTGACGATTCCTTTGATCTCTTCCGACCATCGTTTGTTTAATATCGTCGATTATACTGCTATTTTCAGCAGCAGCTTCTTCTCTGATGCTTGCGACGCTCGGCCGACGAATACTGTGCGGCATTGTTGTTGAATCATAATCAAGTACGTTGTTAGCTGAAATTATTGTGACCACAAAAAACTACGAAATAAGATGTCAAATCATAAACGTTACCTCCTACTTCAACCTAGGAACGTCAGATTCAGTTGAATTTTTATCCATATGCAAACAGGTATACAAATGGCAATCACCTTGATACACACAACGTCTTGTCAAATGTTTGGTGATATAAAATACATTGTGAAATTTCGCTTTTCCAGAAGTGGTTGGCTTGGGACTTTTCAGTGCACAAAATGGCTGCGCCTCAGTTTATTCTCGGTAAAATACATCAAGTCGGCATAAAAAGTTACAATTTCGTTAATTTCCACAAAATAAAAACCCCTCAGATGCAGTAACAGAAAATAAATTACACAACTTGCAACAGTAAATTATTATGTGTGGTGCTGAAACAAGCTATCTTACCACTACCATCTCTTCGCAACCCTTCGCTATCTTCAGAGGCTTTCAGCTTAGCATTACCACACGTAACCATTGTTGACGGAGATCCGCCAGTAGGCGATTGCCCCAAAAATGTTGGCGGGCCTTGAGGCATATGAGGTGGAGTGCCGACGATAAATTTTACTGGCGGTGGCGGTATATCAGCAACGTTAAGCGGAGGACCATTCCCGCCCGTGCCTGAAGATGGTATCGTAACAGCTCCAGTAGTCGCTGCCGAGGAGGTATTTTCCAACGAAGAAGATGGTTGAGACTTTCCCGTGGCTGCCGAATTTTCTTGTAATCGTTTTGCTTGCGGCGAAGGGTAGTCTTGAACTTCCGTATTTGTCTGCAAATTGTAAAATACTATTGGTGTAAAATACAGATGTGCCGAATATTCTGGTTTCGACCGAATAGTTCCATTACTCGGCGGAACACCGAATAGCGGCGAATAATACTTTTACATTTTTGAAATTTTTATTTATCAGCTCGTTAAAACAAGGAAAATAGGGCATAGTGAACGCAGAAAAACATACTGATTAAAAATGTTGATTAAATTATCTGTGTGCCAACCTCGCAAAACTTTAATTTGTTATAATAATCAGTTAATAATTTGGCTTAGAACAGGTTGTTAAATTTGTGGAGATTAAACCTGATGTACTAAACTTAATGCCTAAACTGAACGAAACCCGGAACATAAACGCAATGAGAATAAGGTTTTGCTAGCATACATATGTTCTGTGTTGTGAATTCTCCTATCAACTGTCCAGGGTTCAGTCGCTGTGTCTGAAATATAAATATACTGATACTGACATTCCTTTTCTTAAATTATAGTATATACTCACCAACAACGACTGTTGCTCGCTCGAGCCTCGCGCTCGATGCGCTCAAAATAAATTTGTTATAAAAGTAGAGCTTGTTATTAATTTAAAAATTTCTGAAATTTCGAGCAAGAACTTGCTTGCGCCACTCGCTCGAAATGCGATAGTCATTTCTGGCGCATACTGTACGTGAGCAACGCGGGTGGGGGAATGAGGTCCATTCTATGCACTGCACCCAAATGGTAAAAACAGCTACAACAAAACGCACTGAAAAAAATAACGCTTATTCAGCAAAATCATACACCCACAGTTTTTCGACGATTCAACTAATATTTTGAAACTAACACAGTAGAAAAGTGTAGATAGAATAATACATTCAATACCTATATATCATAGATGTCTATAGGGGTAGGAATTTATCCCTAAGGGTCGGGAAATTTTAGAAAAAATATGGTGAAAACTGGCATAGGAATTACGAAAAAAATTTTATCGCAGCAAAATTGGTTAAAATTTTAAGCTCCTAAAATTTAGTCTCCCCTCCGACTTTCGGGACAGAAGTCGAGGGACCTTCGGCGATTAAGATATACCTCTATTATTGGGCATATGGCCGTATATTGCAAGCCGAATATTCGGTATTAGGTGAATTTTACTATTCGGCACGTCTCTAGTTTAAATAACGTACGCCAGGGAAACAATAGTAGCTGAAATTTTTTAGCACTCTGAAAAGTAATCCCAACCAAATTATCCCACCGAAACACAGGATCTAATTTAGTTCAAAAATAGAAGTGCCAGGCGTTTTAGCTTAAACAAAGCATCCGCTAGCTCTGAAGTCGATTACCGTATACTGGAAATAAAAGTCCGCATAATACAAAATAAACCTGAATATATTATAAAACAACCTACAGTGGCAATATTTTAATAAAAAAATTAAACAGAGTAAACCGAATTTATGTCTCTATTAAGCAAATATTGAACACGAATGAGTGTAGCAAACTACTGAAACTGTTGCAGCTCGCTAACCTCGTTAGAAGCCCCGTTGGTCACGGTTGTGACTCCGCGTCGCTTTCGCTCCATTTCCATATGCGCGTACGTCTCAGCTTGACTCGGCACTGGCATCGGTTGAGATCGCTGATGTTGCTGGCTTGCATTGCTATGCTTGGTGCCAACAGCGGTTCCAGTGTTTGAACCTTTAACCGTAACTGGATGCGTTTGATTCTGAGATTGCCGCTGCTGCTTCGACGGAGATCGTAATGTTGCAGCAGGCGAATGGCTAAACCAAACAAGCAAAACAAATTTTAATAGAGCATGCAATCGGGGATTCGGAAATGTTCAGCGAGGTTCGGTATTTACTAGTCCGTAACATTTGCATAAGAAATATTTGTCTGTATTTTCAAATTGATCGGTAAGTTTGACCAAAGTATCCCGCGTCGAAGGTGACACCTTATTAACGGTACCTTACGCGTCGACAACCACGCTTGGATATGTCATAAAACAGGAGCCCAACAAACTATATTCTAAAGTTTTTATTATTTATGTATTACAGTAATAAACATTGTCACACTACACTGGCTCCTCCAAATAGAACAACGGGACCCAACAAGTATTTCCATTTTGTGCAGTTGCTTCGGGCAATTTAGATATTTGGCCTTCACTTGCGATCATTAAAAATCAATGAGATAGAGGACAGGTTTTGCTATTCAGTTATAAACTTTGCTATCTGTTTATGTTTTTATTATATTTAAATAGATCGCGATTCTGCTCAAAAAATTACATTACATTACTGCTCTAAATACGTATATAGCGCAATAGGACGAGACAGGACGAGCGAAAGGGCACTATGTGGAAAATCGTGAAAAGTTCTTTTAATGCATGTCGCTGTTATCATAACTCATTTTCGGATTGACAGATTGCGATAAATTTTTTGTGCGATAGCAAATGTGATCACGACGTAACCTTGATGACACACACAGACACACGGGATTTAAAAGCTTTCACCCCTGCATCACACAATCTCCACTACGTTACACTATGCTCGGAAAACAGAGTTTAACGAAAATATACCGCGCATAAAACAATATAGAACACCGCAAAATTTGTGCACAAATTACAATCTCACAAAAACTCAAGTTTCTAAACAAAAATGTTAAAAACACACGAGCGTTTTGGACAGCTTTTAGCCAAATTAGCCGTGCTCCGTTCATAAATAGTAAATACAGCTACAGATAGAAATAAAAGCAAATTTTTCGTGAAAAAAAATAAAACATACTTGGTCTCCGCTATATGCGCTCCAGTGGCAGCATTAGGCGGTGATGGAATTAGTACGAAGTCAGCTTCAATATCAGCGTTATTTGTACCTGCCTGCCCAGCACCTGCCATGTCCACCCCAGCATGATTATTACCCCCAATATTGTCACTATCAAAGTTATTTTCCATATCATTAGCAGGACTGCGTCTGGCTACTGCATTGCCATAGGTGCCGTGATTTTGCGACACAGGTGACTGTTGCCTAGCTACAGCTGTAGCGTGACTGGGCGAGACGGTGCCCTGCTTTTGAATACTAAGCTGTGTCCGCGAGCCAACACCACCACCACGAGATATCGGATCAGGTCGAGGTACATGCTTTGGTGACGGCGACATTGCGATCGACGAAGGATCGACGGGTGTTCCGCTTGCGCCGACTGGCGTTCTCACGCGAGCGCCAGAACTCGGTGGGCATGCTTCTCGCAACTTAAAAAAATTGTATAAACATCGGTAATGCACAATACAATATACCAAACATCGTAACAAAATTTAAAATATAAAACCTGAATAAGACAAAAGGATTATCATTTCGAAGTAAATGATTCAACCTCATACTGTATCCTGGGAGCACGATTATAGGTTGTAAGAACAGCTATGAATATTAATGTCCATGTTTTTGGATATATACTAGCGGTATACCAGAATGAATCAAGAAACCATAAAGATTAGTTACGGAACAACATGGAGATCACATTACGACCCACCGACTGTGTATATATACACTCATTAATATGCATCACAATTAACCATCCTACCATTTAATTTCACAACTCGGTACTACTTGAACGACTAACATAATGGCAGCCCTCGGTAGACCGATAATCGCTTTGCCTCAGTAAACCCTGCAACTATTGTATTTGTAATACTTTTATTTCCATTATCTCATTAGGATCGCACCAGCCAGATTCAACGTTATGCCTCTTTAGACAAAATGACCGGCAACTGGAAATGACACTTTGAGAATTTTTCCCACTTTTACCTTACGCATTTTACCGATTTCTCATATCTCAGCAATCTCTGAATAAATTTTTATCATTCACCCATTATGAGAAATCCATCTCGATTCTACGTCTTAAGATAGTGAAGACCGCAACCAAATCCAGCAGCTCGCTCACGAGTTATCCCACTTTGAATAAAATTGGTCATTGTTGAGAATTAATCGCTCAAAATATGAGGAAAGAGGCGTTGGAGAACCTTAAGCGGCGACATAAGGGGTGTAGGAGATGATAGGGTCCAGAGACTATGGAGCATCATTGAAAAGATGTTGGGGCTCTTTCGCGATTCCCGATCCCCACAACCAAAACAGAGCTAAAAAATGTAAAACTACTGTACCACTTCAATAAAAGAAGGCAATTAACAACTACAGCCTGGACCAAAAATAAATGCAATCCAAATCGCAATTGAATCAACTGATATTTTTAATTCATTAAAACCAATCGAAATTTTTACATGATGAAAATATATTTAAGTGTGGCCATATCGAAATCGATCGAAATTTTGTGTAATCGACTGGAATTATTATTTTTCTTTCCCGACGGTAATTACCATTGTCGCTTTGAGATACGAAAGAAAATAGTTAAACTAACAGCAGGACATGATTTGTCTAAGTTCTGCCCAAAAATTACCTATACTAGCAACTATATTTTGATAGTATAACAAAAAAAGATTTTGGTAAGACTAAATTAATGGAGACAGACATAATTTTGTAAAACATAAAACACTTTAATCACATTTTCCGAAATGAACATTCTGCGAAACAAAGCCCACACTAAAGCTACAATGCGATGCTCTGTACACTACCCTGTTCGTGACAAAATTTATTTAAGAAGTTGTCCAGTCTGAGGTTATCATCTGTTCTGCTAGAAACACAGTAGACTAAAGCAGTCAAACAATACTATTAGCTGGTTTCTCCATTCGTTGGAAATTTTGCCAGTTGGCGTGAACTGCGCCTACACCCGGCTTAAACTGGGGATCGAAATTTAATTTTTTTTTAAATATGATGTTTCGACGAAAAACGTTAAAATTATCAGTAAATAGGGTCAGAAACGGCGTAAAAACGTTTTTATTAAGGTTAAAACAACTTTTCAACCACTTTGTTGCTGAAATTAGTAATATTTTTAACTTGTTCTTGGATTTTTGTAAAAAAATTTTCTCAATTTTTAATGTCAACCTGGGTGTCATTACCAGGGGAAGCCAAAAATTTTGCCTGTGGGCTTTTTACAGAGGGGAACCAAATTGTGTCAGGGGCCCCAAACGAGCTTTTTTCGATGCTACGAGACACTATTCTGTTGTCGTTTCTCGGTTTATACAGGTTTCTCAAAACCTGGCATATATGTGGCTTATTGAACGGAGCGAAGCGAAGCGTGTTTATTTTCTGTCTGGGAGTAAAAAGGTCGATGTCCGTCGTTCGTTAGTTCGTTCGTTCGGTCCGACGGATCTCAAGAACCACTGAACCGATTAAAAAAAACTTTTTTTTGTTTGAAAGCCTATCATGTCAGAGTGTGCACCTGATATTTGGAATTAAAAAAATTTTGAGTGGTTAATTAGTAATTAGCTAATTAGTTAAGCTTATGCAGCTAAAATAGAGAATTTTGCAATATTTATGTTATTTAGTGAAACAGAATCGTTTCGATCAACCATTATAGGTTTTTGGGTCGAAGAATTCAAATATAATATTTTTAAAAATGATAAAGCCCTATGCAATGTAGTTACAAGAACATAAAATTGAGTACATTCGTAATGCCACAGCCCAAGCTCCGCTCACAAACGTAGTTCCACTACCGACTAGTTTTTATTGTGATAGGCGATTTATAGTTTTTATGTAAACCTTCAGAACGTTTTCGTAACATGGAATAGTGGTAAATATTTGATAATATGAAATAGTAGTAAATACGGTAAATGAAATGCAACGTTAAATTTTTTTTCGATGCTACGGGACACTACTCTGTAGTCGATCAAGGCTCGAGATGTTTCTCAACACCTGGTAAGTGGTTACCATTATAAAACGCCTATTTTTATTATAATAGGGGCTTTCTAGTTTTTAGGTATGCACTCAGAACATGGAATAGTGGTAAATATGACAATTTATTTTTACAGAGATAAATTTACTGTCATTATGTTTGTTTCAAATTGAACGTGACCAAGCAAATCCAAGACACCTGTTGAACGCTATTTCCGCTTATTCCAATATGGTTACATTTTGAAAGTTGCCAGCTTAGGTCGACCCAGTAGTTAGGCTAAAGTCCAAAGCAATCTTGCAAACGCACTTGCTTCGAAAACGTGGTAAAAAAGACCTAAGAGTAAAGAATTTGTGATTATGTTTTTCGGCACTGACCATCCAAATTTGGTGGCAATGTTTCCCAATCCAATGAGCGGCTAGCAAAAGTGAAAAATCCAAAATTTCTCTGGTTGTCTAATTTCGAAGCTGCGAATTTTTGTTCGAACTTGATTTAATCTACAAAAATATACAACCTACCCTAGTGTTGGTTGGGCGCAACGGATGTGATCTGCCAACAGCAACTCCCATTGGCGGAATCGGAATACCGGTTTCTGAAGAACCTGAAACAATCTTCAACCAATGAAAGGTTTGTCGCTTTATTTTATTCGTTTATCATTACTCGCAAGTTCATCGTTTTTAATAACGAACGTTATGACGATCGAAAAAAATTACATTAAAATATTGTTTGATGGCGCATAAACTAAATGAAACAATTTAATAAACAAATATGTAGTAGCGAACATGCCGTGAGGCTACGAAAATGCAATTCGGGCACAGTGCACGAACGATTATCATCACTCAGTGGCTGCTAAATATTCAACAGCTCGCTGACCTCACTTCGCGCCTACTGAATCTATGAAAATTGAAGCTATTTATAACTTTAATTTGAATGTTCTGGACTACAAAACAGAATACATCTCTGTAATTAAACTAATACTTGGGGAATTATGCAGCGCTGGTATTTGAAGTATTATGTTCATGATTCGCCCAGTTGTAGTTTTTGAAACGCTGCCTGGAATAATACCAAACGACTTGTGTGAAATAATTTGAGAGAGGCATCCATGAATCGAGGGTAACATAAAACATTGAGCAATTAAATGCAGCTTGAAAACATTTCGTAGGAACTCTATTGTAATCACATTATTTGGTCTCCGCTAAAAAATTCTGCGGCACCCTGTCTATCACCAAAATTTGTAAACCCCATATTCTCAGCAATGCACATTAATTTCAGGATATACGCGACAACAGAATTATTACTGAAACAAAACCAACGCTGACCAAGCACTGTAAAACCTAGCCGGAAACACCCGTGTATCGCATCATAATTTATATTTGGGCACAATTCGATTAACACACCATATATGCAGCACTAAGTGACACTTTCTCACACAATTCATCGAAGGCCTTACTTAACATATCCGAAAAGCCACGCGACAACAGAATTATTACTGAAACAAAACCAACGCTGACCAAGCACTGTAAAACCTAGCCGGAAACACCCGTGTAATTTATATTTTTGCACAATTCGATTAACACACCATATATGCAGCACTAAGTGACACTTTCCCACACAATTCATCGAAGGCCTTACTTAACATATCCGAAAAGCCGTTAAGCTCACGATTTGGCAAGCAGTAACTTTTGACTAGATACCTGTGTTGCATAAAAGCCATGTGTGCATAGCAAATTATATCGATGTAAAACCAGCAACGCTAACAATGTTCTCAACAATTTCGGATGCACTACGCTTTCCTGAACGACATTCAACACAGCTACTGTCGTAAAAAGACATACCCGAAGCTTCAGACAGGAATGGATGTTTGAAGAAGTAGCCTAAAATTTAACAATTTATTGTAACTATAATTATCTAGTTAAGTATTACATAACCTCAGATAAGGAATAAAATTGAAAAAAAGTAAAATGTTTTAAGAGATATTGGGGATGCTCAACAGACTTTCCCATACGTCGAAATTGTTGCCAAAGGGTATGAACTTGAGGTCCCCTAGTTTGGAAATTACGCAGCTTTGGATTTGCATTTGGACATGGGCGGCTGTGGGCTTTTGATTTTGAAACGTATCAAAATTCAACATTTTTCAGTGTAATAATAAATCAATGTTAGAAACTCTGCCACAACGTCTTAGATACGTCTTGCCTATGTTATAAAATGTTTTATTAGACTCGGAATAGAATTTCAGCAAAATACTGTTAATTTTTATACCAGTTGCCGGGGTTTTGTTTAGAGGAGTGTGGAATCAAAGATTAGCAAGAGGGCACGGAACCAGTTGAAACCCAAAATTTTGCCAGAGCTCATTCGTTCAGAAACAGGGGAAATCGAAAATGCCAAGACGGCCTTAACAGTTGGCCAAATCGAAACTTAGTGCACTAACCAGATTGCTAGACTCGGTGCATCAATTACACTCAATATAATAATCCTAATGTTAATTCTTACGTATATTTATGCATGAGTTCACTTTAGGTGCGTACACCAGGATTGCTCTTTTGTCATGTCAGTTCACAATCGTAAAAGCGATGAACACGAACAAATTACGATTTTCCGTTATGTAAGCGCACGATTTGCGAAGCACCAACACTTAGGCACTGTTAGCGGTCCGAATTTGCGATTTAACATAGCATTTAGCCGACCGCATACCAATCCAGTATTTTCTCGTAAGCTATAATACCTAAATAGACTGCGAACATTGCTGTCTGATTCAGAATCTCATTTGATGAACGATGAACACGGACAAACGTGCGCACATGCAAATTCCATTCGTACATCGCAGAGCGCATGTTCGCGTTTACAAAAATGCGAACACCAATGGCAAAAATGTGAACGCCAATATAGGCGCGATTCAATTCGCGATTTTGACAAAAGAATAAACTTGGTGTACGCAATTAAAGTGAACTCACGCAATAATAAACAGAAATTCAATTTTATGGAATTCGTATATGCTAATCTGGTTGCACAAATACAGTATATACTTGTCAGAAATGACCGCTGCAAGCTCGTTGCTCGCTTGATTCTTGCTCTCCGCTCAAACCACATTATAACAGTGCTCCCTCGCTGGAAAGGAGACAGTATCTCTGGCGCGTACTGTAATTTCTGACCAAGTTTCAAAGCAACCAATAGTTGCAATAACTAAGCAATCGATATAGAGATCTGTAATCAAAACAATGCAACCAATCGTTACACAACCGGTCAGGCAATTTTATGATACATACGTAAGCACACAAATATTTACTCCCGTCTACCAAATGCCGTATAATACAAAATAAAAAGTTGTAAACATTTACCGAATTCAATACGATCTTGTGCATTTCGACGCAGCAAGCGATACAACAGGTCTTTCAAGTTTGGCGATGTTCTTTCGGGAATGCTAAAACAACAAAGAAGACTAACAATGATGCGCAGAATAAAACAAAAAGGTTGAAATTATTGATAACAAGTCTTAGGAATTACTAAGCTTATAACGACAATTATGTAGCATTAGAGATATAATCATGTTTTTAGATATATTTATGACAAACAGTTTCTATTTTTTGGAATAAGTGTATATTGTTTCCATTCGAACTCTATTGAGACGCTGAGTCTAATGGTGCCAACATCAGTATAATTTGATCACGAAATAACGAATTACATGTTTATGCTTTTACATAAATAGCTCACCAACCCATAAAATAATCTGGCGGATTTTCTCTTCATTCAATGCAGCTAGAACGGTATTTTCGATACCAAGGGTAGCCAAAGTATCAAGAGAAATAGCCAATTGATAGCCAAAAAATCTAAAAACTTCATAAATATGGTCGGAATAGACATTTTCTGAGTCAGGTCCTCTAGTCAGTCGAACCATGACAAAAATAATCCCTGTATCTTTAATAAATTATATATATTTTCGGGTTAAGAAGGAAATTCGAGGAAGGAACATTTCTGCTACAGAAGTTACAAAATAATTCCACAGCGCTATGTGAATTTTAACAGTTTTTCCAGTCGACTTCGTGATATTTATTCGTTTAATTACCGCAAGTATTGTTCTGATTTTTTAGTAGGTTTCTTTATGGTAGAATACCAAGTCTTTAGCGCTATTTTTATTGCCATACATAATTCTCATTTAGCCGTTAAACATATTACAATGGTGTTTAAAACCGCTTACTTGGGACGCAACTCCTTGTTTCGCTCGTAGAATCGTTTCAATTCTTGAGGAGTCTGGGCCTGAAGCAATTATTATTATCATACAGACAGTGATGCTGACTGAGCTCCAATTTTATATGACATGTTAGGTGACTCGGCAAGGGTAGCAATAATAACCCCTTTTGCTTACTAACGCAGTAACACATTAGAGTTTAAGTTATGAAACATAATACTCGTGTTGTATTTGTGCTGGTGCACCAACACAAATACAACACGAAAATGGCTAAACTTATATGCCGCGATTATATTTTGCGAGCCAATCATTATATTATTATTATTTTACGCGTCCCCACTATCACTTTATAGCGAAAATCCTATTTAAGCCAAACACAGGGCCAGTTAGAAAACTGAGCTCAGGTATATATTTACCATGTACATGTGACCACAGTGATGTAACGTGTTGGAATTCAGTAATTTTGGAAAAGTTTATTGTAAGATAGTAAATTTGATAGCACTAATAACATTGGGAAATGTTTCCAATAAATTTGTGTAACTTTAAGCATCATTTTTAGTTTTGACAAATTAATTATTAGTCAAAGCAACCTATCTGACGCCAAAATAGTTTGCTGATAAATTTTTCGAACAAGTATTCAAATGACTTTGAACAATGTATATACAGCTTTATGAAGGGTTTTCTGAATAGGCATACTCTAAGACATCATTTAGCGTACCAATGAAGCAAGATTGTCAAAATCGCGAAGCAACGAACTAAATAAAAGAATATTTCGCGATAACTTTGCTGACAAGCTAAAATTCACAAAGCGAAAATAACGCGAGCTGGATCCAACCTGATAAAAACTAGTAACTCGCAAGTGAGGGTAAAACGGAGCGAACGTGGTTTCATATTTCAGTTATCATTTCGTTTAATCATCTGTAACAGGCTGCATTTGATGGATATACTACCCTAAAACCTAAAGGAAATTTTCTCCATTATTGCCCTTTGCGTCCTCAGTGGAAACTCACTCGCTTCGCTCGCTCCGTTTCATGAAATGGTAGACATAAATAAGAGCATAAATTAGGATGAGGAACGATGCATTTAGGCGAGAATAATACGTTACACGGTCTTACACTAAATCGAATAAAATTCCACATCAAATCTGAGTATTTTCCTAACACGTGTTTCATAACTTCAATGATACTTTTACAATAGAAGGCAATGTGCTGTGAAGCACCTTTTATGCTAAAAGTCTCACAAAGGCTGCCCTGAGCCATTCCACGCTGCAAGAGGTGAGCACTCAGCTGACAATACCCTATAAGTAAGCGAGTAGTAAGGTTATTGTAGGATTGAATTAGTAAAGAGACAGCGTTATCTGAGTTTGAGCTTGCTGAGTTCGCACATATGATTCTGCCGGAATTTATTACGGCATAGGCAGCTTTCAGGTGGCTACAACACATAAATCCCAATAAAGATATTATCCAAAGCGACACTAATTTTAATTAAGCTTTTTGGTGTCCAAACTGTGGCTTAGGGAGGTGCAGTGGACTCCGGCTTTCCACATCCCACATGTCCACCTCCACACGACCGAAACAATCCCCTATGCTCAGCTAAATCCAAAAATTTTAAATGTTTCAATTGTTTTAATATTTTGTACATTTAATTACAGCTATTTCTAATGCTAAATTGTTGTTTTAATGTGAATGAAAATACTATAGGACAATAAAGCTTTTATGAAAATATTTATTTTTAGGCAAAATATATCCCCCCCCCCTTATAATTTCCTCCGAGAATCAACATGGGAGCCCCTTCGAAGATCAGTTCAATTTTGGTAACGCTATGAACAGGTCAGGCTCAAGTTTTCACTGTAATAACGTACTGCAGTTTCGACAATCGTAATACAAAAAGGTGAACTGATTTGGTTTGCAATATCTTTAATGGAAACGCAGATAAGTGGAAAGTCATTATCATCATCATTATTAGTATCGTTAAATAAAATTACACCAGCGGCAACAATTAAACACGAGCATAATATTTACCTGAAACGGTGCTTTCCCGGTGAGGCATTGAAACAATATCGTTCCCAAAGACCATAGGTCAGCCTTTCCGTCGTATTTTTGAGACATTATAACTTCGGGGGCCTGAATTTAAATGAAAAAAGTGAACAAAATATGTATACTTGGTAGTAATAGCGGAAACATAACAATAATAAATTACTATATTGGCTATTTTGTTAGCCTAGAATAGTATTGTTTCGGTAGTTTAAAATTTTGTTACTAAAATTTTAATTGTTGTCCTATGAAAATTCACTATACATAACTAATAAAAGACTCAATTACTTACACAAGCAAAAACGCTGTCTCATTTACAGTTACGATCAAGTGACTAACTAAAAAGACTAAGTAATACCATAATCCGATGATGGCGGCAACATTTTTCCGACTGCATAAACAATACTTAACACGTCTATGAACAAAATAATCACAACGTATCCAATTAACCGACTATGGATATTCAAAAAAAAAATAAATGATTTCAGTGTTGCTCGATGATGACAAAATTCAATGGAACAATTATATCATAGATGTAACGTACATGTCGCAGAAACATCTTAGTAAAAATTTCAGTTTCCGCAAATTCTTGCCATGCGTAATATTATCTTACATTATCTAATATGCGTAATTCTTGCCATGCGTATTCAAAAAAATAAATGATTTCAGTGTTGCTCGATGATGACAAAATTCAATGGAACAATTATATCATAGAGGTAAGGTACATGTCGCAGAAACATCTTAGTAAAAATTTTAGTTTCCGCAAATTCTTGCCATGCGTAATATTATCTTACATTATCTAATATGCGTAATTCTTGCCATGCGTATTCAAAAAAAATAAATGATTTCAGTGTTGCTCGATGATGACAAAATTCAATGGAACAATTATATCATAGAGGTAAGGTACATGTCGCAGAAACATCTTAGTAAAAACTTTAGTTTCCGCAAATTCTTGCAATCTGTAATATTATCTTACAACATTGGATAGCGATAAGCTTGAAGCAAAGGATCATAACAAACTGTGTCTATACTGGCGCAGCGCAAGGTACCTTATAAACCCCAAAATGAAAGAGATTTTAGTTGAAAATGTATCACAGCACACGGTTAATTTCCTGGTTCTAAAATTCTCTAAAACTCAAAAGATACGTTAGTTTGATAGTGAAGATTGTAAAAGACATAAATACATCAGAAATGCAAAAGCGTTAAAATTGTACAATAATGACTATGACACATACCATATACATTGGCGAGCCACACAGCGTCGCAGCCATAGCACCGGTTTCCAGAACTCGAGCAAAACCGAAATCGGCTAAAACATTTGTAGCAAAACTAGATTCTGCAGAAGAGACTCACAATGACCAACAAAATGTGATGCGTCATGAAATACAGTGTCTTTAGATCATTTTGTTTAATATCTAACGTATATTTTTAATATGTAGTATGGACACAGCACAACACTTTTAGCCCCAAAACAAACAAATCCTGGTTTCCAACAAAATAGCACAATAACCAAAACATGACCGGCACTATTACCTTACAAACACAATAGTTAATGAACCATGCCACCCGTGACCGAAATAAACTTCTTTTCTTGGAGACATACGCCACGGGTCCTGTATTTCTCGCCCAGAGTCCAAACTAGCCTACATTAACCATGTTGTCTCCAACAAACCTCAGCATCCAAAAGGCGTTTTCATTAAAAAAATTTGCTAAATTCTACAGATGCATCAGCTGAACATAATATGCATCGACTATACACTTACTACATAGCAACTCACAATCAAAATATTTTCAATAATATTGTCATTCAAATTTTAAGAACAATAGTTCAATAAGTATTCCTGTTAAATTTATGTTAATAATTTTAGACAAATATTTCGATTTCCATTACATTTTGATTTTATTAAAATCGCTAGTCGGCAGAAATTATTTGCTGCATCTAAATTTCACTACCGGCGATACAGTCATTTTGATTTATTTGCGACTTCTTTGTTATACAAAGCCAAGCAAAATATCAGCTGATGTTGAACTTGGTCGTTCCAACAATAATGTACACATAATCAACGAACCCACATATTGGGTGCAGTTGGTGAAAATAATAATAATAACGTAGTAATTAGTGTTACATAATAAAATAATAAATCGAAAACTAACCAATTTTGAGTAAAATATGTTGCGGCGAGGGATTCGGGCGCGAAGTTAAATTGTTGAGGAGAATATTTTGCGGCTTCAAATCGCGATGTACGATCACTTTCGAATGCATCGCTTCGACTGCGTTTGCTGAAAACAGAAAAAACAGTAATAAGGATGGTTGTAGCAACGATTTAATAAATTTTTATTTACTACCAAGTAATATAATTAAAAATGCAACTGCGAACAAATAACACACGTATGTTTCGTACGAACACAGGCAGTTGACTCTGTCTTACAACTCCTACACTCAGTATGCACAAAAAATCATACCCAGAATTATTATAAACAAAATAAAAACAGAAGGAAGTATTCTGGTAATATGAATGCCACAAAATCAGAAGGCTAATCCTCTAATCAATTCCTTAACTAAGCCCGGCAGCTCTGATTGATATTACAATTAATAATATTTGTCGATATAGTCGTTCATACGATGGAGCCGAAAATTCGTCATACACGCGAAACCAATAAACAAAATTTTGAACCATAAAATCGACTCCGGTTATGCTATTTAATCACCGAGTTTCTTTATGAATAAAAAACTATTAAACAGAACGAAAATAGAAAAAATTTACATATTTAAACAAAACTATTGTGTAACATCTACGCACCTAGCTGAATGGTAAACAGACGAATAGTATCTTCACTCAGTGTTCCTTTTGCGTTCATATAATCGGCCAAATCACCATTGTTGCAGTACTAAAATCCAAGGACTAAAATTTACTAAAAAACATCCAAACATGATGCAGGCTCGTATAGACAAAGTTTCTACAGTACGGACAAAGACTGATGCATATAACAAACTATAAATTACAGACAATAGAACAGACTAGATTAGATTAGATTTAAAAAAACTAAGGCGGAGGGTACCGATGGTATAGTTTGTTTTTAATTATTGGGTTACCGTAGAGGCTTTCTTTACACGAGTGCCCAAAATGCATTGTTGCACCGCCATGGGTATTGTAAATTAGAAATGCAACTTGAGGAAATTTTTTAAGTCCTGACCGGATCGCGGTCACTGAGTCAAAAATCTGTTTTTATACAATGAACGTAAAAATTTTGTTCATCAGTATACCAAATCTGTGGAGGCCTATTTTCAGAAGCATTTTTGACTTGCTTTATGTTTAGAGAAATGTTATCGTAACAAATCTTAAAAAATTTCTGAGTGCCAAATCTAATTTTGTTGAATTTGCAGCTGTTGTGAGATAAATTTCAACGGTCTATATCTGTCAGCGAAAACTTGTCAGTCCTGATCGCTGACCGATCCAGACCATTTCGCAGACATCACTAGTTGTAATGCATCGAATCCTGCTCCCACAAAATATAATGCGGGAACTACGATAAGATGTGCTCACAGATATCAACCTGTTTATGTTAAACACATACTCTAATTGTTAATCTGGCTGATATGAACGGTTGGTTTTAGCTTCAGCTAGCTGATGTATGATGGTGGCTACACGATTAAAATAATTTTACTACGTGGAATCAAATCCACAGGTGAAATTAAAATCAGTTTGTTTATGAAATGGAATCAAATCGGGTGGATTAAAATCGAGTCATAATATAAATGATTATAAACGATAAATGGAATATATTTCATCTTTTATTATTACCATATCGCTACAGGAATATTATCGTGGTTCCCGAACAAAACAAACCACGTATCGGATTGACGTAACTTCAACAACCCTTCCTCCATAATTATTACTGACAAACAATTTGCCATTCTCTGTCAGGAACTTAAACTGGTTCACGTTACCGCCCGTGACACACGGAGCTAAAAACAGAGGACTACCCACCACCAAGGATGTTAGCACTAACTGCGCCCTTTAACAACAAAAAATATGGCATTTAGATCTTAACACTCACCAGTACCTACACCATGCCACGCTAAGTCCAGACAAAATTTAAAAAAAACTAACATCGTAACATCAAACCATGCCACCGCCTTTAATGTATACAATTCTGTAGCTAAATGAACGACGTTGAAATAAGCTGGTCGCAAGCTAAAATCTTTCCATAGTCCTAAACTGATGATTCAATTTTATAAATTAAAGAGAAAACTTTAAATTTTGTTGTAAACAAGCTAGCGTAAAGCCGTGATAAAATTAAGAAAATCTACACATATATTTCAAAGTCGTTCGTAAACATACCTCCATGATTAGGAATACATGGTTGACCGTTTCCTTTACGAGCCTCAATTGCACTAAATTGGTATGTCTTAGTGCGGTGAGAGCCTGAAACAACAAAACCATCAATTCTAACCAGAAACAATGGAAGGTTCAAGTTGTTCACGGAATGTCGGGTCCAGTCATGAAACCGGGCTTAAATTTTGCGGAGATGTTCGGATCTGATCCAACAATATTGTTCAATAAAGATGGTTGAGATAAAAACAAGGAAACATAAGTAATTCATAGTTTTGCATACTACGACCTACCTTTTGTTCAGAGTAAGGTAGACCTGACAAAAATCGTCGAAACAGAAAACAGTGGATTACTGGCTCCTCCAAACAAACAAAATTATACCCGGGCGCATGGCCTGAGGTTCCCCCTGTCGGAACTGAAAGAACCCAATGGTGACTTTACTCAGTTATGTAGAGGGTCCTCCAGTTAAACTGGGCTACTCTAGCGTACTAACTGTCAGAAAACGTCATACAGTATTATAACTCTCAGAAAATTTCAGATATGTATTTATGGATATCTGTAGGAAAAGCTGTAGGCAATTTGGCCTCGCACGGCAGCACATGAGATTTTTTTACCTAAAATATGGTGGAAAATGCCCATAATTCTTGGCCCAACAAAAAAGAATCGCAAATTTTAGCGACATAGAAATACCTAGAACAGTGGCTAAAATTCATCTTAGGGAGTGAAATCGATATATATATATACGTACCCACTCATCTCTATAAGACAGAATTAAAATGCCCACTGTATTTTATTTATTAGAATTTGTATAACCCTAGCGACCAGGTTGAGAGTCCGGCTGAAACGTTGGCACATCATCAATATATTACCCCATAAGACTCAAAAGAAAGTGTAAACATGGCACCGCATTACGTCACCATACTCGGTCAATGCATATATATCATGACTGCAGACCAGGGTGTTCCCTTATTACAAGTTGTATTTATTTAATAAAACTGTATAGTACGTAAACCATAACTTTCATTTTCTAATTCGTTTTCCATGACTTTCGCTCCAATTCGACCATAGGACACAATTGCTTTTTACCAACAACAAAATACGGCTTCTTTTATTAACATTTTGTTCACAATTACCAAATATAGTCACGGGCAGTCCGTGCCAATTCATACTGCCGTACACAGCGTATAAAACACATCAGTAAAAGTTCTGCTTCTTTCGTTCGTTAATTTGATTATTTGACAGCCACACAGTAAGTCTTCTTCATCAAAATCTCCCAACCAACAACCATCGGCCATACTCTGGCACCGTCACTAGCACATTGCTTAGCTGCCGCAGTTGGTAGGTATATCCGGCGAACCGAAAACCTACACACCACATTCCATACGTATATATATATACATAACAAACAAACAACCACGCAGCTCTGCTTAGCTCTTCTAAAATCACACTTATATCTCAATAAAAAAATCCTTTCCAACTCATAGCTGTAAATCAAAACCGCTCTTTCTACGTCTACTACTAACTGTTGTTGTTGTTGTTATTTCCACTCGCTAAAACGAATAAGACCGCCCGAAAGCCGACCATACTGATTAGCTGCAACCTAGCAAGAGCGCCGCTCTAGTTGCCACCGCCAGCTTGAGCTCTAAAAACATCGACAACGAAACGAAGACTAGCGCTTTCGTAGCCACGGTTTGTCTACGAACGAACGAACTAACCAAACGAAGCTCAGCTCATTCTCTGTCTAGTATTGCGCGTTACGCTATTACAACTACTAAGCTATGCTATAACCAGAACCATTGTATAACCCGACGACGATGGATACCTACTAGCTATTGCTATATGCATTTATATATAAGATAAGTTCTCAATTGACACAACTCAATACTCGACGGAACGTTATAAGCGCAGAACGCACGCAAACATATATAGTCCTACGACAACACGCATGTAGTAGTACCATAGAGCTGCGTTGCGTTGAACATACCCAGTGTCACTAGTATTGGCCGTACCCGCGTGTCATTGAACCGAGCATTATAAATGAGAACTGCTTTTGAAGAACGGTATATCGTGACTCCGTTTGCTTGCTAAACAAACAGACTGCAATGAGCGACTCCTATGATATATATATATGATAATATATATACGTATTACATAATAGGATCATATTTCAAGTATAAAGCACATACATAACCATATATATATATATATAAAATAAAATCTAAGACCACGCAATCGGTGTCCAAACATCCACGATTATATGCGCTACTCTCATAAAAGTGGTTTTTGAAGTGTCTACATTAGTCAGGGTTTGCAACTGCAGCCAACGAAAGAAACCTATCACGATGACCAATATACCGTTTAGGGATGTGCGTAAAATGCATGCTATGGTGTTCTTGATATGCTAAATCGAAGTCTTAGGCTTAGTCCTTATATATGGCGTAGACTAAGCCTAAGTCGGGGTGGTGCTGCTACTACCCGAAGCTTCTCCAGTAAGCTTGTGTTTTCTAACGCTATAACGCCCGACCACTAAAGGTGACGTGGGCCATCACGCCTGTCGAATATCACACAAAACATTAATTTTTTTGAATAAATTGATTCGTTCTCTATACCCTGCTGTTTACTGCTTATAGACGCTGCTGACGCTTATAGACGCTGGTGTTTACTGGAAAATGCAACTAGCGCTACGGCTGGCAAATGCGAGTTGTTCCGCAAGAACGATTGCCTAACCGTATATTTCACTTCGGTTTATCACTTTCAGCAGCTGTTTGCTATGCTCAAGGTTTATTATTACAAGATTGTATGGCCGTTTGTAAGCTTGTCGAGCTATCGATATGCTGATCAATTCCATGAATGCAGGATTAGAACCATAATAATTCGCACACCTAAGTACACATAGTTATTTATGAAAAAAATATCACAGCTCTATACATATATGGCATATATATATTATATATGAACGGAAACTGGAGAAAAAATAGCGAAAAGTGCCAAGCCTATCACAGTGGTACATAAAATTAAAAATGTATGAAAATTATTATTATGCATATGCACTATACAACCACAAGATGGTACATAACCTTATTGAGCGGAACGACGCGAAGCCGAGCGAAGCGTTTTTATTTTCTGTCTGGGAGTAAAAAGGTCGATGTCCGTCCGTTCGTTCGTTCGGTCCGACGGATCTCAAGAACCACTGAACCGATTTTAAAAACTTTTTTTGCTTGAAAGCCTATCATGTAAGAGTGTGCACCTGATATTTGGGATTAAAAAATTTTGAGTGGTTAATTAGTAATTAGCTAATTAGTTAATTTTATGCAGCTAAAGTAGAGAATTATAGTAGAGAGTTGCAATATTTGTGTTATTTATTGAAATAGAATCGTTTCGATCAAACCATTACATGAACATAAAATTGAGTACATTCGTAATGCCACAGCCCAAGCCCCGCTCACAAATGTAGTTCCACTACCGACTAGTACCTACAATCTTGTTTGAGGGCACAAACACGCAATAACTGCAGAAGTTTGAAAAATCTATATGTCCGGCAAGGGTCGACGAATCATATTCGAGCCTATAGAGGCCCAGATAACAAGGTTCCAGATCTGGCTACTGTCGCAAGATATGGGCTGCGACACAGAGCCATGGCCAGGTTTACCAAAAAACAATGAAAACCAGTTTTCGGCAATTTTGACAATAAAGGTCGGGTCGATTAATGATACGTCGTCATCAGCTTTGCTATCGAACAAATTTTTTTTCGAAAATCATCCACCTGAAGATGAGATGACGTCGACAAACAAAACAGAAATTTTTAACATTTTTCCCCCTAGCGCTCTCAGAGAAAACTCAAGTCGCTGCGTTTCAATAATATTCGACTGTATAATGCGATAAATTCCAGAAAGTAGCCAATTTTTGTATCAAGTCCACAGCTTTATAGAGGAGATGAATAATCTGTTGTGGCAAAGACATATATATACTCATAGTTGTGCCTTTACTGCTTGTTGGCTATGTATAAACTAAAGGTGCGACGTCAACGATCCAAACGAATTCCCATCATTTATTAACGTGAATTCTATTTCAATGTGATTGATATAAATGGCCTTTACCAAATAACTAGGCTTCAAATTTTGTACTTCAGGTTTCAGACTTTTTTCGAATAATTTAAGTTTAATAAAGCCCAGTTTTATCGATAAATGGGAAATCGCCGCAGTGTATATGTACTTAGTATAGAAATGGCAGTGCTCCAAAAGTAATCATCAAATTTTTTGGCAAAACTTCAATTTATGTGTATATATTACTGGGCTCTGCAAATTGGGAGGAGGGGTGGGGGCCCTGGCATTTTCAATTACCCCAGGCAAAAACCAAGTGCCCCCGATTCGTGCCCCCTGGGCAAAAATTTTGGACTCCCCCGCATCTTGACAAATTTTAAATTTTTTGTTTCAAATCGGCCTAAAGTACATAAAAGTTGATCAAAATTTGTACTAAAATTCCGTCCTGAAGCCAAAAATTTCGCAAATTGTATCAAAATTTGGTTCAAAATAGATTTTTCTATTCATCGAACGCGTTTCGGAAGCCTTTCCCCATATGATTTTTGATCATTTTCCTCTTGGCAATATTCCTCCTGGCAAAATCGGGCGCCACTGGTTCGGAACCAAGCCCCACACACATCCCGGTTTATAACCCCTGGCAAAATTTTCAGCGAACGGAGAGCCCAGTATTATGACGAACACTGCAATGTATCCAACAAAAATGAAACTACACGGAACCAAACACGCGCTAGGGTACCTGGGGAGGGTTGAGAATTGCCGTGGATCAAACCGGAACCCCCGTCTGGAAGGGTTCACTGATAAAAGCAAAGATGCTAGAAATGACTCGATTCACAGCAAATATACAATAATAATGCGCAGTGTATCAACTCCTATCGACTGGCGGCAAATGTAATGGTTTTACACTGACTGAAGGACAAAAATTTGGCGGTTTATAGTTTCATGAGAAAAAACTGAATTATTTTGACCTTGCAAGAAAAATCAATAGATTTTAGCTGTACATAAAAGTAGCTACTTGGGCAATTTGTAATGGCTTAACAGGGTGAAAACAAAAATACCTGACGGCAAAGATGCTGGCCTGTTCACAGTGGGAGGGGGCTGGGGGTGAAGGCACCCCCACTTTCCAAATCCCCCCTGTTCGTGAGATTCTCCCATGTCCGTCCCCCGACTCGGCCGAAACCCTAAATGTTCAGCTAATTCCAAAATTTTTTATGTGTGAAAATTTATGTTTTTTGTTTACAAATTGTTTTTAAATATCAATTACCACTATTTATAATGCTAAAATATCGTTTGTTAGCTTGAAAATACATTCACGGTAGTAAAAATGCATGAAAATATAGAAATATTTTCCCTTTTAATTTTCCCCCGAGAATGAAGATGAGGGCCCCCGAACAATACTTCTCGCAGGGCTGCGGACTGGACAATTAATTTTTTGACACAGGCATTTGCCGCTCCCGGCTACACGACGAAGAAATTGACCCACTTTTGTCATCTACCACCCTATCACAAACCCTAAACGAAAGGTTTGTGAAATTGGACAGATTGCCACAAAACGATCTTTACCATAGCGCCGATGCTACAAATTGCTTAGTTTCTTCGGATACTCGTTTTCACACAGTACTAACACAACCTTTTCAGATACCGCCGCCTAAAGAAAAAAGCACTAACAAGTTTTCAGAATATTGCAGATTGAACGGGACCACTATGTATTTATTATGGCGCTAACTATACTGAGCTACCTAGTCATTTCGGCAACAGCGCTTGCCTAACATGTATGATTGTGAGCATTATGGTTACCCGCTACCGGGGGCTCAAGATTCGAATCCGTACCTGACCCTGCCCTCGAGTGCCGGTAGCCGCTATAGCTCTGCTCTAGGGACACCTGAGGGAGTCCCTGTGAGATAACCCGTAATGAAATTTTACTATATCTACCGTCATTTTAGTGCAAACAAGTTAGCCGGAACCAAATAAACCATTTCAATGGCACTGGCGGATCCACCCTTCAGAGCACGGGCATACCACACAAAAGTGAAATATGCGAATAATCAGCAAAAATCGCGCCACAAGTTCAAAAATATTTCAGCACAACCGCTCCATTGTCACCAATTTCTGGATCCATAACTGTGCACTATAATAGCATTTTCACTATAAGCACAGTCCGCTGTATATGAGTACATAAAGCATTCCGTGTGTCGTTTATTCAACAACCACAAGTTTATTACGTAAGTTAATTAGCACACCTGAGGAACCACAACTTGTGCCGGTAATTTATCATTTTGACTGTACGCAGGTACACAACAAATACATATAGATACAGCCAAAATAAAGCATATATATAAGCCAATTCGATATAGTGGAATAATTTGGATAAAATAATACTGAATATAAATTTATGTCAAATTTCGCACAATAATAAGCTAATAAGTATTTAATAATTTATTATGTAACACTGAACTTTAATTCATATAATGTTATATGATTAAATAAAAAATTAGTTCAAGAACAAGGAAAATCGTATTCGTGGATAAAACATTATACATTCGAAGAATTGGTACCAGAAAGTTACAAAAATGTTAGTGTGACTTGACTATTCTTATATGAGCAGCACAACCTACTAAAGCCCCCAAAAATTTGGTGGTAGCAACGGAAAGCTGATATAATGTAGCCATACACATACGCAGCAATCATATTTCGGCTCCAAGAATATCACAAAAACTTAAATATATTAACATTTATGTATTTTTATTAAAAGAAGCAGCCAAATTTTTGACCAAAATTTGAAGATCTGAAGCCACTCAATGCATTTTGCTGTAAGATATTAACTGCACAGATGTACAGTTTTTGCTTACGTTTCAGCAGATTTCACGACGGTTAAGATCTGGACAGATAAAATTGCACTAAATCATGACGATCGAAATTGCCAAACTGACAGCCTTCATTCAATTCCTACTACTAGTGATGCAGCTTGAACAAATTTGTCGATCCAGACTGCAACGGTCCGGACCGATTAAGTCAAAAATCTATTTTCCGATAACATAAATAAAATTTACTGCTCAACAGTGTACCAAATTTGGTGAGGTTTATTTTAGAGGCAGTTTTAGCTTACATTATTGAGCGGAGCGAGGTCGCCGAGCGAAGCGTTTTTATTTTCTATCTGGGAGCAAAAAAGTCGATGTCCGTTCGTCTTTCATGGATCTCAAGAACCACTGAACCTATTTCAAAAAATTTTTTTTTGTTTGAAAGCTTACCATGTGAGGATGTGCACCTGATATTTTAGAATTTTGGCAACTTGCCAATTTTATCATTAATTAAGCTAATTAACACCCTAATTAAGCTCATAACAGCTTAATTATTGGTCGTAGAGTCGTTTTAACGGCATATACCCTGGGGTCTTCAGGTTTGGCGAGTAGCAACTCTTACATTTTTAATTATGCGGTTCCAAGCCTACATTTTCAGATTTCTTCGGTATGGGATGGTACCGTACGGAATAAAACTATTCTTTCATTTACTCATTGTTGTCTAGGTAATAATATATTCCCAACACAATGAGTACTTTCATATTACTAAAGCCGTCGCTCCGCTCAAAAATGTATGTAGTTCCACTACGACTGGTGTTTATAGGAATGTTATAGTCGCATGATATGGAACTACACGGCAACTTTGAGTATCAAACTTATTTTGAGAAATTTTTTTTGCGAAGTTACAGTTCTGGGCGGAAATTTCAAACTAAATTTTGTTAACTTAAGGTTATAAAAGACCTACAATAGTGCCTACATGATTGATAAAAAATAATTAATAGATTAATATCCTGCTGACTGATTAATATTAATACTAATTAATACATTAATACACAAAAAATCTTGCTGACTGCAACCGAAATTTGTCAACCGCTAAAACAAAAAATGAAGTGTTTTCAAAAATTTTCATCCCATGAGGCTAGCTTCCGTCAGGCTCTGAAAAAATCTGGATCAAGATGCGTGTAACACTGTCGCGTATATAGCAGAATTAACACAAAATTACACATTTGAAAGATGTCACAAAATACGGCACTTTAACAATTTCTCTGTGCCTTCATTTATATTTGACGATCACCCACATAGTATGTGTATATGTAATACAATTTGACCGGCCAAATAATATTTAACAGCTTCAAAAAAGAGCCTACATAAAAAAATGTGGGCAACTGTAGCGCCAGTCGACGGAAACTAATGGTTTTTCACTCTTCAAAATGTTGCTTCCCCGCGATTATTCAAATCAGACATATCAAATTAAGCCGGGGGTTTTTTGTATTTTTGGTAGTGCAAAAAAACAGTAAAATTTCAAAAAAAACACACCTTAAATTTCAAAAAACACAAAATTTAGCACACCTGAACTTTAATTACGAATTTGTCCATATTAAATTCTTATACTATAACAAGAACCCTATATCTATAAATTCTGAAAT
Organism: Trileptium ribeirensis; assembly: GCA_030248225.1. NCBI lineage: Eukaryota > Metazoa > Nematoda > Enoplea > Enoplida > Thoracostomopsidae > Trileptium > Trileptium ribeirensis. The sequence continues at coordinate 49,268 of JASANE010014457.1, forward strand.
ATGAAACTAGTCGGTAGTGGAACTACATTTGTGAGCGAAGCTTGGGCTGTGGCATTACGAATGTACTCCATTTTATGTTCTTCAAATAATTACATTGCATAGGGCTTTATCATTGGTAAAAATATTATATTTGAATTCTTCGACCCAAAAACCTACAATGGTTTGATCGAAAAGATTCTATTTCAATAAATAACACAAATATCGCAAAATTCTCTATTTTAGCTGCATAAGCTTAACTAATTAGCTAATTACTAATTAACCACTCAAAATATTTTAATCACGCACACTCTGACATGATAGGCTTTCAAACAAAAAAAGTCTTTTAAAATCTGTTCAGTGGTTCTTGAGATCCGTCGGACCGAACGAACGAACGGACGGACATCGACTTTTTTACCCCAGACAGAAAATAAAAACGCTGACTGCAACCGAAATTTGTCAACCCGCACCGCTAAAACAAAAAATGAAGTGTTTTCAAAAATTTTCATCCCATGAGGCTAGCTTCCGTCAGGCTCTGAAAAAATCTGCATCAAGATGCGTCTAACACTGTCGCGTATATAGCAGAATTAACACAAAATTACACATTTGAAAGATGTCACAAAATACGGCATTTTGACAATTTCTATATGCCTTCATTTATATTTGACGATCACCCACATAGTATGTGTATATGTAATACAATTTGACCGGCCAAATAATATTTAACAGCTTCTAAGAAGAGCCTACATAAAAAATGTGGGCAACTGTAGCGCCAGTCGACGGAAACTAATGGTTTTTCACTCTTCAAAATGTTGCTTCCCCGCGATTATTCAAATCAGACATATCAAATTAAGCCGGGGGTTTTTTGTATTTTTGGTAGTGCAAAAACACAGTAAAATTTCAAAAAAACACCTTAAATTTCAAAAAACACAAAATTTAGCACACCTGAACTTTAATTACGAATTTGTCCATATTAAATTCTTATACTATAACAAGAACCCTATATCTATAAATTCTGAAATATGAAACTAGTCGGTAGTGGAACTACATTTGTGAGCGGAGCTTGGGCTGTGGCATTACGAATGTACTCAATTTTATGTTCTTCAAATAACTACATTGCATAGGGCATAGGGCTTTATCATTGGTAAAAATATTATATTTGAATTCTTCGACCCAAAAACCCTACAATGGTTTGATCGAAACGATTCTATTTCAATAAATAACACAAATGTTGCAAAATTCTCTATTTTAGCTGCATAAGCTTAACTAATTAGCTAATTACTACTTAACCGCTCAAAATTTTTAATCCCAAATATCAGGTACACACTCTGACATGATAGGCTTTCAAGCAAAAAAGTTTTTTAAAATCGGTTCAGTGGTTCTTGAGATCCGTCGGACCGTACAAACGAACGGACGGACATCGACCTTTCTACTCCCAGACAGAAAATAAAAACGCTTCGCTCGACTTCGCCGAGCTCCGCTCAATAATTACTGCTTAATATAACTGATTGTGACATTCTATAAATGTATAATGCATGCATTAATCTAAAATTGCTAGTATCCGGTTAATTATCATTGCTTGACTTTCCCTGTTAACGCTAGAACAATGTATTTGTGTATTTGCGGGTTAATTAAAAAACACAGGTAAATTTCAAAAAACACAACTAAATTTCAAAAAACACACATTTTAGCACAGCATAAATTTTGGAAAAAACCCTTGACGCATAAAATTTTGAGCAATTAGTCAAGCTTCTTACGTTATTGCCTCAAAATGAGGCAAAAATCACATTTTTGCAACAAGAAAACTCCCGGTTCTGTTTTATATCTATAATGGTACTGCTCCACCATATTCAAAGATACAGACACTGAACCACTTCATTATTATGTCAAAAGCATATATATACGGGTCATTTCACGAAACCATGTCATTTTAGTCGGGGGGGGCTACATCGGCACTTTTTGGCCCATACCACCAGTCTTTTGTAAGGAAATTTAATGTCGCTGTGAGATGTAGTAATAGCATATCCGATGATCATAACGAGGTATGGTGGACCTCTGTACCCCAAACATAGCAGGAGCCAGAGGCCCTCAACCCGGGTTGGTCAAATGAAGCCAAAAACACATGTCCTAATATAAACGTTCGCCGTATCGCTAGCACGTGATACATATATGTGTTTTTCATTTCACTGTGATCCATTGGTATTTGCTAATTTTTCCGGAAAAACATGGGAGTAAGCATCGACACTGAAGCTGGTGTCAAGCTTCCGAAAATTTTTTTCGTGACATGTAGCCCCCCCGACCAAGGTCAAATCTGGCAGCTTTCAGACGCTGGTAAATAACGTAAAAGTGCACTAGCGCCAAAAATGCTATATAACGGTAATCGCAATCAGTACAGGTGTTATTGAAAAAAAAGAATATCAGCGTCTGTCCATGTGTTATTTCATTATGAGGTCGAAGGTCATAAAATGCCAAAAATGGGGTATGCAAAATGTAGCCCCCCCCCCCGACCTGACCAAACTTAAATTTAAAAAAGCCAAATTTAGCATACAGTCTTACAATAGGCCGGATATAAACATAGTAAAGCCCCACTAGAATCGACCCATCTATTAAAATTTTTTAATGAAAATGTAGCCCCCCCCCCGACCTGGCGTGTAGCCCCCCCGACCGTATAATAAAAGTAATCGAAGGTCGCAAGAATCATATTAGTATATAAGTTCATCATCATTGCACTATGATATGGGCCCGTGCTGTTAACGGGGCCGCGAGGCCACCCTTCTGCCTGCCCGCCCAGCTATTACACGCAGTGTCCTTGGTATAGTCACTTTAAATGTAAACTGGTCATAGATCTATTGTATTTGTTTACGCCGAGCTTACATCTAGAATGTATAGAAGTAGCTAAAGTTTGGCGCGTTACATGTTGTAGGAAGCTGTAGCCCCCCCCCCC
>JASANE010014458.1:0-22619 GCA_030248225.1 Trileptium ribeirensis
CTTACTAAACCCACGACATCACCGGTTGTTGGTTTAGCATGCACCACTGATGCCGCCCTTTAATCCCTAAACGAGATGTGGGAGTGCTCTCAACTCTCAAGAGGCTAACGTGTGGCGTTTTCATGGTGAACCCCGGCACACCACGAACCGAAGTCCTTAACTTTGCCTCTCGAGTTCACCCCGTATCTGTAATTATCCATCTCGATTGATTACCTACACACATTTTCTTTTTTCCTTCGTTTACCTTCCACCCCCCCCCCCCCGCTGAGCATGCGTCTACCACAGACGCTCCATTTCCCAAGTTATTTTTTTATTAACAGGCTCCTTTTTCCATCCCGATTCTTTCAATTCAAACCATCCCAATCTTAGTTCTTCTTCCGTGATTCTTCCCGGTATACCCATCTTTCGTTTCTTTGTACCAAAGGTGTGTTTTCGGTCTTGTAGGGTTCCCACTAAATTAAAATTGAAATATCTGAAAATAAATATATGATTAGCATAATACAAGTTAATATACGCAATGATTAATAAAAACGCAACATTTTTTGAAAGTTCTATAGTAAAGCTTTCTTCTTTGGTTAGTGTCTAATCTTCCGTTAGGTACCTTCCTTTGGTACTATTGTTTTTTGGCACACTACTTCTTAATCGTCCTTTTCGATCGTGGTATCAAAGGTTAAAATTCATTTGAGGCCACCAAGTGTTCTTTGCGGCGACAGGCCACGACATGGTTATGATGATAGGCTCACCGGATCTGTATTACACCGGATATTATTTGGTCGTTGTCATTTCCAATTGTTACTACTGCACCGCATTCTTTCGGCTTTTTGGTTCGTGGTGATCACGTTAATCGGTTTAGTTTTGTTACACCGATTATCTTTATCGTTGTCTCTTTATTATTCACATTGCGTCGGTTTTGATTTGTACACCGAATTCCTTGTCACTGAAATCCGTTGTTTGTTAATCGATCGTCCGCTTTGTTGCTGGTTTACTTGCCAACTTCTTTTTATTGACAGTGTTCTTTTTCCATTTTCGTACTCATCTTATTGATTATTATCAAGAGACATCAATTCCGAAGGTCCCAATGCACCCGACTGGCTGACACCGGTCCCTTCTTCCTCCATTCTCTGCCTTCCTAATCAACTAAGATCCGGCGAGGAAGCACACGCACGACTTGCTCGTCACCTCCTCCACCTTGTCGTGTTGTTATAATTGATCAATGCTTGGGAATCTACCTTATCGAGTCTGTGCGTCCAAAAATTTCTCTTGTGCCCCGTCGATTCCTCGTATAATTTCTTATGACTTGTTTCCGATGAACCAAGAAATCATTTTCTTCGCCTTCTTATATTCTTCTTCCGTGATTGTCTTTCTATCGTGGGTTCTTCCTTCTATGTAGCCAAAGGCTTTTCCATTGTTACCCCACATTTGGTTGTCTTAGAATATCCCTTTTGTCATGTTGCTCACTGTTTTGAAGGTATTCAGCCTTGGATTTGTTGACGTTCATGATACCACGTATTGCATATGTCGATCCGTTATATCGGCGTAATAGAACGGTATTGCCATCACTTCCAGCAGATTCTACACTTGTCGGACCACTTGTCCATATTCTTCCACCGTTATTTCAAATGCTCGACGTTTTATCCGAATCTGTCTCTTGGTCTCGTAGCGTCGTCAACATCTGTACCGTTCTTTCTTCATCAGTCCCTTCTTATTGGCTTAGAATTTCGATCCATTTGTGTTGTACCTCGTCTGCGGCTTTTTCTATCGTCATTTCAGGGATAATTTCAATTTGCGAAGTATTGATCTGTGTTTCAAATTCACTCCACAATTGATCTCCCTGTAGCGGCAATCCTTCGACGAGTACTTCTGACCGCCGAAATACTTCTTCATTCGGATATTTATCCGGAATATCGTGTGGTATTTTTTGGAATCTCGAATAGTTCGTATCTGTTAAACTGTTGATCTGGTCTTGGCTTTGCTTATGCAGTCGACTGCATTTCAAGATTGCATTCTCTTTCTCTTGGATCTGTTGTTGAAATTGTAGCCGTTCCAACGATTCTACTGTCCAAAGCTAGAATTGTGATAACCGTTGTTCTGGCGTCTGGCTTTTTTCTCATAGTCGGTAAATTTGTTTTTATCCGCGAATTTTTGTTTCTGTATTTGCCACTGTTCTTAGAACTTTCTGATGTCATTTGTGTGGGCTTCTTGACCTCTTTTCGCTTTTTATGTTCCGTTTGGTACTTTTGTTTACAAACTTTTTCTTTCGCCGTAGTGACTTGATCTATTCTGTCTAATTTTCCATTGAATACTTTTTGAATTGCTCTGATTTCTGCAAACACGTGCTATTTCGGCAACTTTTGTCCCGATTCATATATGGCAAGCTTCCTTTCTGTCGATGGTGTAACTTCACGGCTATGGTATTGCAAGCGTTGTTGTTATTATGCTATTCCCGTCAGCAATTTTTTTCAAATCTCGTTCTCTCCAACTCCGACATTGGTATTGCTTCCGAGGTCGAGAACCCACCTGTGCTATACGTTAGTCTATCGCTTGAGGGCCATTGTCTTAGTGCTTCGGCTACTTTTATAGACTAGTCATTGTAGTAGCTATTTATCTTAGCCATTTTTTGTCTTTGCCCCAATCGACTTTCGCTATAGGTACTATTTCTGAAGATTTCTTGGCGTTACTCTCAGATCTTTGTTGTTCTTTTATCACATCCGACCCTTCTTTTATTCGTGAATCTCTTTGATAAGGTAGCCTTCCTTCCCTTTGCCATTTGTCGTAACGGTTATGGTACTTCTAGTCGTTATTGTCGTTGCCTTTGTAGAATGGCTTCTTTACGCCGATCTTCCATTCTTTTGACGATTTCCATGTACGTATTTTGTAGCTTTCTCCTCACATCTTTCAGTGAGTGATTTGGGCTTCCGTAACCATAGTTTCTATTTTTCTTTTTCAAAGGGTTCCGTCATAGGATCAGAATTCTTCCTTTGCTTTCCGCTTCTCTCTGAGTTCTTTCGTCTTGATAGCGCCGTCTTCCTCTCCTTACTGAATCTCAGAATTCGTACCGTTTCTATGACGGGTAATAGTGTTTTGATTCATATCGTATCTCCTGACTCCATCTTGATATTTCTGGGTCCCCCGATTTTGGTCGAGTAGAATCACGTCTTCGTTCTGAACGTCGTTCCCACGTCTACCTTCTATAGACTGACGTCGCGAAGATATTGCTCGGCCATATCTCGCTCATCGTGATTTATCTTTTGAAGACCTGACGCTGCTTTTTTCACCTTGTTCGTTCTGAGACTCCTTCACTTGTTTTAGTTCCTTCTTCTCTCTTCGTTGCTGTTAAGTTTGCCCTAGTTTGCTAGCGATATCATATAATGTGGCGCTTAATCCACCACTTCCTTTTTCTTCTTCCTTTTTATCATTTCTGCCCATGGTAAATCGCCGTTATCTTTCTCTTCGTAGTTGAGCTCTTTTCTGAGGTTCGACTTCTTCATACGGCGTTGGATCTATTTCTATGGTTCTTCCCTTGGTTTTTCTTGTGGTGTTGCTGCACGTTAGCTTTGTTTCGTTGTGCCTTACAGCAGTGTTTCCCGATGGTTGCCTGGCTGCCAAACTCACCAAAACGCACCTTTTGATGTTTTTTCTTGTCCCGCGTCGATTTTTTTGCATCTGTGCTTCCTGACGATCTTTCCCCGATTGGCTGACAAGCTCGCCAGTTTGCACCTTCTGTATGTTGTCCTTTTTAGGAATTATATCATTTATTGTTGGCTTAGATCACCTTCCAATTGTTCTTTCGAATCCGTTTCCATTAACGTTTATATACCAGAAATCATCTTTTTCTTTAGCATCTTTTCTTAGTTCTTTTGCTAATTTCTGCTGTCGTTCTTATTTGTGTGCATATGTTTGTTGGTGCGCTTTGATCTCTAACACCACTTGTTCTTCCACTGTCTTCTTCATCATTGTTTTCTTTCGTATAGCTTGAAGTTCTTAGTCGATGTTCCTCGTCTCAGAGAATCCACCCCGGGAAACTCCGCTGTCACCCATCTCCATTGTGATTATTGCTCGTTGTTTCATTAGCTCGTTTTGGATCTCCTGATTGGTTTTGGTTCACGGTATCTTGTTGGCGTATCTCGCAAGAAACACCGTATCTTCTTTGTAATTGACGTCTTCTTGGATGTGATTGAAGATTTCATCTTCCGCTACTGTTTCGTCGACTTGCCACATTAGGAAGTTGTACACGCATCAAATCTTCTTTGTTTCATTGATCCGGGCGTAATTCGTACATACTGCTTTCGAATTGTTGTCGCTCTTGCAAGTACGGTTTGATCTTTCGGTCAAATTCTTGTTGGATTATTGTAAACGCTTCAACTTTATTTTGTTCTCCATCTATGATTTGTGGCCTCGGTTCGATTGATACCTCCATCGTTCGATGTCATGGATACTTATTTATGGTCTTTTCGACTAGACCCCACACTTCTTTGTTCTGTTTATTGCTGTTTCGTTCGCACGACACGCCATTGCGAGTACCACCGGAAATAGCAACGTTGCAGTTCGACTGTGTTGGACCACTTGCGTTATTGTCTTTGCGATTTCTTTCCAGCGTCCGCCTTTATCGTGTTTACGCGAACAATTTCTTTGTATCGTAGATTTATTCGCAATACTCGACTATTAAGCCCTTCTTTTTGAAGACATATCTTTCCACTAATCGTTGCGTCGTCATGCTTTCTTGTTCGCCCAATAATCTTTGGAGTTCGCCCACATCGACTGTCGTCAAAGCCGCTGGATACAGTTGTTATTTTGTTTGAATGCCGCGTTCTACATCCGTATACCGCATTCGGTATCGTTCCACAATATAATGTTCCCGCTTTCTGGTTTCAATTCTTTATGCAGTACGTCAGGTATTCGTCCTCCGAATCGCGCGATATAGATAATGCTTAACTCGCCGTCACTTGTTTGGATTGCCATGTATCGAATATAACTGGTAGATTAAATGGTTGGTTTCGGTAGATTTTAGTTCTGGTTATTTCCTAGTATTTATTGCCGGATTGGGTCGTTGGTATGGGACCAATGATATTGATGCCTAGTATATGAAACGGTGCTAGTTCTTTGATCCGTTGTAGCGGGTTTTAGTTTCGGTCTTTATCAAAATCGGGCACACGGTATGCATTATTCGATATATTGTCGCAGGTCGCGGGTCATAATCGTCCAAAAGAACTTTCTTGTCATTTTCGACCATACTTTTTCAAATCCCAAATGTCCTCCGTACATCGATGTGTGGTACATTTCGAATAACGGTCGTCGGAAATCAAGAGGTACCACAATCTGGAATTCCAATAGTTCGGCTTGTTGCGGTCGATCATTTCTTCGTAATCGGTACAGGATGTCGCCAAAGATGATGAATTGGTGTACATGCGCTACGATCCATTTCTTTTCAAATTCCGGTGTCGCATCCAAAAATTCACTGTTTTTGATGTATTTGAATAAATACACGGGTATTCGTTTTGGGCACGTACCAGTTCTTATGGTGTCCACTGTGGTTCTAGTCGAAGGTACTGTGAATCACTTCAGCCTCGTTTATTTCGAGTTCGTCGGGTCTAGCTCTTCTTCCGATTCTATTCTTTCTTCTTGTCGTTCGTTTTGTTCTGTTCTTTGGTCTAATACTATTAGTCAAGTTTTACTTGGACTCTTTTCCTTGGTTGTTTTGGTCGTTGTGAAAACGGTTGTTCAGTATGTTTTTTCTGATTGAAGAATTCGAGTATGCTGTCTTCTTCTTCTCAGGATTCACCTGCGGTTTTGTATGGTTGATCATCTTCCTCACTATCATCGCCGAGTGTTATTATGTTCTTAGGCGTTAGGATCTTTTCTTTCTGTTCTTCTTTATTTTTCTCACTTCATTTCTTGGGTTCGTTCTTTGTGTGACCCTTCTTTTGACTTTGCCGTTTTTGCGGATATTTCTTTCGGAAATACTTCTTTCGTCCGCCATCGCTAACTAGGTCCTTTGCCTTTTCCTGTCCCGTTTTGACTTTCGACGTCGGACTAATGATTGTCATCTCTTGAGTTGGTTGTACTTGTATTTCGGTTTCGCATATAAGAGACGCTTCTGAATCGGATTCTTCTAGATTCACCGCGGCTATAGAATACTTTTTGAATACTTGGTTTCCCTTTTGTTGGTCCATGTTGAGTTCTTGTTCTTTTGTATTTCTTTCTATTAGCTTGTTTACTTCTTATCTGAATCGCTTGTTGTTGGTTCCCGCTAATTCTTTTGGTGGCTACCGGTTTGTATTGGTTCATTACTTCTTCAGCCTCCGATTCCCAATTTTCGGTTCCAGGGACAACTGGTGGTCTTGATGTACAATCCGCGTTTTGGTAGTATCGTCCCGGTTTGTATACGGTTGTATATTCATACTTGAGAATTCTGTTGGCCATTCGAGCTAGTCGCACGGTCATCTGTTCCAATGGTCGCTTCTTATTAAGGATTTGGACCAACGGTGCATGGTCCATGATGATCGTCGTATGGTTTTCCCATAGGTACCGCTGCAAATGTTAAACCGGTCGGATTACCACCAAGCATTCTTGTTCCGTACTCGAATACCGTTTTGCTTCATCGCGATACTTGTTGCCATAATGGATCACATGTTCCGATACCTTGTTTAATCGCGTCAGTATACAGGACAAATGGCCTGTATGAATCTGGGTATCGCAATACTGGAGTTGTTGTCATTTTGATCTTTAGGATACCGAACGCTGGTTGGGTGTTTTCCGTCCACAATTGACTGAACTTCACCATCATTGATCGCTTGTTGGTGATGTCGTATAATGGTGCGGCTATTGTTCCTTAGTCGGGTACGAATTGTCTGTAGTACCCGGTTAAGCGAAGGAAGCTCTTGAGTTGCGTCATTGCCTTTGGTTTCGAGAAGTTCTGTATCTTCTCGATCTTTCCAGGGAGAGTTGAAATTTTTTATTTCACACAATGTATCCCAAGAACGGAATTTTTTCTTTTAGAAATTCACACTTTGATACTTTTGCTTTAAGGTTCGCTTCAAGGAGGTGTTGTAGTACTTGGTTGATATCGTACAAATGATCCCAATACGGCGTTAAAAAGATTATATATGTCGTCGAGGAAGCATAAGCACGATTTCATCGGACGCCCGCCAAGATCAGGTGCATCATTGTTTGAAATGTTGCGGGAGCGTTCGTTAATCCATACGACATGACGTTGAACTCTAACAGGAATTCATGGCAGATGAACGCGGTCTTTTCTTTGTCTTGTTCGTTCACCGGTACTTGCCAATATCCCGACTTGAGAAGTATTTGGCTCCGCGTAACACATACATTTCGTCGATTCTTGGCAAGGTAAAACTGTGGCGCTTTGTGATTGAGTTGAGCATTCTGTATTCGGCACAGAATCTTTTCGATCCATTCTTCTTATTGGTCAATACGATCGGTGATGCCCACGGACTATAGGATCTTCTGATTAATCCTTGATCGAGAATCTATTGTACTTGTTTGCTCGCTTGATTCCGACACACGTATGGTCGATGTCGTAACGGTTGTTGTACCGGTTTCTCGACTGTAGTTTCGATGTAGTGTTCTACTTGCATAGTGATCCTGATAGTGAGAAGACGCCTTGATAATTATGAAGTACGGTTGCCAGGCACGCGTTTCTTTAATCATCGGAAACAGCTTTTTTCAATTAGATTTCGGCTGGAAGTTCGGTATTTTTCATATGCTCAGTTTGGCGTATTACTTACTTTTGAAACTGTTCGACGTTGATTTTTTCTTTCTTTCATGTATTCCAGTCTCTACCATTTGTGGATTCTTTATTTGGATATTGCCGGTCCACGATTTGACGATCGGCCTCCCTTTATCAAACTTTGATCCATTCAGTATCTTCTTGTTTCTTCTCTCTTAAATTCTTTCTTTGGTTCTTTTCGAGCCGATCAATTGCTTTTTGAGCTTACTCTTCGTCAACAACCATTTTAACGATCATTTCTTCCATTTTTCGTACCAGTGGATAATCTTCAATTATTTCCATTTCAATCGTGTTCAGGTTGGACACCGATACTATGATGTTACCCTTTTCCACTTTGAAAATCCTGTTTGGTATCGCCAAATCATTGTTGGTTTTCTTCAAGGGTTCCACTGCTACTGTATTGCCTTATTTTGTTCCTTCCGGAGTCTTTACTTCTATAAATTTTGCCGACCATGGCGGGATCACTTGTTTGTATGAACATTTGCAAATTTTGATATGGTTATCACCTTCTTTGCTAATTGATCCCATTTCGTTAGTTCTCCAACTATGAGGTATTGGTTGACCATTCATTCTGATTCGTAGTTGTTGATATTCGATCACCAGTTCGAATGCTGTCAGGAAATCGTGTCCGTATATCGTAATTTTTTAATATTTCGGATTACGATGAATCGGATCTTTTGTACTTTTTTCCCGGTAGACTTGTACGAAAAACTAACCCACTACTATTTCTGTTAGATATCCGTTGAATATAACTGCGCATAACACTGTTTCTTTGAGCGGCAGGGGTTCGAAATGCTTTTCGTATTGTTCTTCGCTGATGATCGTTATTCGTAATCCCGTATCGACCAAACCTCGTAACTTCTTGTTCCCTTCCGGATACGCACTGATGTAGTGCCATGCTAGGACTGTTGGATCACTATATGGTTCATGTTCTTTCGATTGATCCACTTGATTTACTTCTACGAATGTTTCTTTCTTTTCGTCCGCCGATATATCCTCTATCTTCTCAAAGTCTTTTTGAGTGTTCTCTTTTCTTTCTGCTCCAATCGATTTTGGTGGTCGGTTATTCGCCGTTTCGTTTGCTTGATTCAGTCGGTTGGGTAGTAATCTGCATCGATTTTGACTTTGTTGCTGACTTCTCGTTTGGGTTTCTCTTATACTTTGTCCCGTATTTCTTGGATCGCATAGCTCCGTTCTATAGCACAACCTTCTGCAGTTGTTGCACCTTGATGGCGTTTGGTTCATTACCGTTTGGCTGCTCTGTTGCTGTTGGTTTCCCATCGGTACTGGCATACTTTGTTGTTGTTGCCACTTCATTTGCGGTTGCATTAGTTGTTGTAGTACTTCTACCGGTTGCATAGTTTGCAGTATCGGTTGTTGCGTTCGCATCTGTTCTAGTATGGTTACATCGGTTGTTGGATATTCATGCGTTTGCGTTGGCATCATCGATATCGGTGTTGTCCACGGTTGCACTACTTGTTGCTGCTACGGTTGGTGTACTTGCTACGATTTTGCCACCTTTGCGGTCGCTATTGCATTTGTAGTCTTTATACCCTCTGACGCACAATCGATTTCGGGTTTCGTTCTTTAACTGTGTGATCAACGCGGACTTGAGAACTTCTTCAACGACTGATTCAGGTATGCCTTTCGCAATAACGTGTCGTGCTGCGTACACCGTAAGCCATCTACAAAGTCTTTGACCGTTCCCGTTTGCCGTAAACTTTGCAAGGTGTTCATGTGATTAGTCAATGTCTTTGGCACGTCGAATCTTTCATTGAACTTCTTGACAAATTTTTTTGGCCTGCTGAGTTCTTTGGCCTTTTCGAGCGTCAGGACTCCAATGTATTCTTCTGCTTTCCGGCTCATCTTTGCTTTAAGTACTCTTATCTTCTCTTGTTCTCGTCAATCCCATCTTGAGTCAGCACTTTTTCGAGTTCTTTCGGAAATTTCTCGAAGCTTGACTCGTCCTTGTACCGTTGTAGATTTAGAACTTCGTTCTCCATCTTGAGCATGATCGTTTGACCAATTGACTGTTGTCTTGTATTCGGTACTTGCGGCGTTTCTTTGTTCGTTGTCTTGATTAATGCTTCGATCAATTGTTGGTTCATTTTTTAGGTCGTTGCTGTTGCTTTAACTCGTTGTCACCATTACTTTTTGTGGTTGATGGAATTGACACGTATGATGTTGCTGTTGCTAGTGGTACTCCGGGATTGATCATCGAATTGGCTCCGCGAGTGAAATATGATTGCATTAGGTGACCGATAGCGTTGCACCGTAATATCCGTATGCGTCATTTTGTATTGTACCGTTTGCAATAGTTTGCGCTCGATTCTATGTGTTCATCGTTTGAAACGCACCGCAGTTCGTTGCTACATGCGGGATTTGCATCCGGTTGTATCCATTCTCACTTTGCGTTGCTCCGAAATTCGTTGTCGCGCTCAGGATTTGTACGTAGTTCCATGCGTTACCCGTTTTACCTGCACCGGTTTGTTCTTTATTTGCAAAGAATTGATCTTGGATTGTATCGAATTGGCTTTCGGCTGCTCCGGGTTGGTAATGATTCGCATCGAATTGCGTTTGGCTTAGGTTCGTTGGTCTCGGTTTGTGTTGCATCGTGTTTGACTTGCATCAAATTAGCTTTGATTTGTGCCAATTCGTTCGTGCTTTGTGTCGGTTTGGTCTCGCTTTGTATTGAGTCGTATTTGGTTCGTGTTGAATCGATATTGGTTTGCACCGAATTCATCGTACTTTGCACCGAACTGTTCAAGGTTTGTATTGAACTGCGTTTGACTTGCACCGAATTGATCGAGTTCGTTACAGTTTGCGTTGAGTCAGCTTAGATCTGCACCGATTCGTTCTTTGCTTGCGCCGGGCTGGTCATCGTTTGCATCGGTTTGGTCTCGGTTTGCGTTGAATAGTATTCGATTTACGCCGAATTCGTCATTATTTGCACTGCATCGATCGTGATACGTGTCGGTTTGATTTCGGTTTGCATCGGGTTGTATTCGATTTGCGTCGGGTTGACTTTTATTTGTACCGATTTGAGTTTGGTTTGCCCCGGTTGCTTTATTTAATTCATGCTCGATTGCTGTTGTTGCTCATAAATCTCGACTATGCTTCGTTTTGCGCCAATTTCTTTATCATCCACTGTAATTGTTATCGGTTGGATTCGGTCCGATTCTTTGTCATTGTTCGGTTCCATATTCACTTGACCTCGATTGAAGAATCTTCGTTGACTGCCGTTGTATTGTCGCATTTCGGTTCCTTCGTCTTCGTCTGTATTTTGCTATCCTTTCTTGGGTTGTGCCAATGGAATCTCTGGTCCGTCTTGATCGAAACTGTGGCTGTTTGTTGAAGTTCTTTCGTTAGGGTCGCATGTTTCTTTATAAATTGCAACAACTTTTCTTTTTGTTGCTGCAGTCTTTGTATCATTTCTCGTATTTCTTTTTCCCGATCTTCCGTTGCTGCAAATAGCTGATCGATACTTGTTTCTTCTTGAAACGTCTCGGTAAATGTTTCTTACGAACTTCTTCTTTCTTGCCTTTGCTTTTGTCTTTTTGGTTCCGGTGTATTAGGATCGAATTCTCTCATTATTTCTTCAATTTCTTTCATTATGTTTGAGCTTTTTGTCGTTTGCTGCTCCTTTTCATTTGACGGTTTTTCGCTCTCGACGTTCATTTTCATTGGCAGTTCTTTGCTGGTCGTTGCACTAGGTGGTGTTCTCTGAAGTGGCATTTTAATATTTTAGAGATTTACAGGCTTGTGTAAAAACGTCCTGGTTATGTGGCATACTAATTGCTACTACCGTATAAGTATTTTCTATTTTAGTTTGCCTTATTTCAAACCTGGAATTGATTTTTTGGATTTTCGAAAAAATATTGACCACTTTATTTTAATACAATTGTCCCTCTTTTATACAAAATCGTGATTACAATTTTATATTTTGTGACTTCTAGTGAGGTAGGGGTTGGTGGGCATTTTTCCTTATGACGGCTGTCGGAATTAAAATGGGGACGGGATTTGTCACCGCAGGTTGTGCGGTTCGAGGTGTGGCCAGTAGTATGCCGGTGTGACGTTTAGTATGGCGTGCGTCCTTTTGTGTGATCGGTATTCGTGCCCTATATTTTGCGCTGCGACTTGCTCACTGCTCCGCTGGATCACTCTTGTTCAAATCTCGATCACTCTTGGCTACCAACCGCGCAGTGAACAAGGTTTATTATAACAAGATAAAATATTAAGGCACAATGTTGAGCTATTAGTACCCGTTGCTGTGACACAATATTTGGCTATTTGAGCAATTCCAGCCCGCCGATTTCTATACGCAGCTCTATACTTTAATAGTGACAGTTCTTGATCACACCTTTAACACAGGTACTTTCACCTATTCGGTTATTTGACACTAATTCGGCCACTAACACAGAGTTCGGTTATTTTACTACGCTCCTTGTGAGGTGGATACGACCGCCCCCGAATGGCTGACGACGCACGTTTATGTAGGTACCTGAACCTAGGTCCTTAGATTTACGCTAATGCAGTCTTTATTTAAGAGCTAAGGTTTGAGCGATCACCGGTTACTTTTAAAGTAGCTGTTACTTTACTAAAGCTCTCGTGAGTAACTGACCCTTGAATGGTTGGCCACTGCAGGATTAATTACATACCTTAACCTGAGCCCTAGAATTACGCTATTAAATGCCGGTTATATTATGCTATAGTCACCCCGAATGGCTAAGCGGATACTTATATAAACTATATAGTAGCGGTCGACTACAATCGAGATGGAAGTTTTGCGCAATCCCTATGTCCCCGAATGGCTGACCAACTGGATGGTTATTAGGTGTAGAGTACTCGAGATGTTAGTCGTTCTAATCTACTCCCCTTACTCACCCGGTCTACTCAAGACTAACACCATTTGCTGAGTCGCCCCCGTATGGCTGAGTGACCCAACAAGCAATGCTACTATCCACGGAACCGCCTATTCTGCTCGCCCTGGCTTTCTCTCTCGACAATTGAGGCCGAAATTTGTAAGCTATTATTAACTACTATAGTTATTACAGTGTCACTCCTGATACATCCGTCATTATACACCATAATTATTTATTTGGAGGAAAATAATATTACTAAGGTAACTAGTAATATTCTTTAAAATACCTACGTGTGAAGTATACCACTATCTAAGCGCAATCTTGCCAATATTTTCGAATACGCAACCCAAATCCAAGTGAGAATAAGGTACTCAGTTCAGCCTAAGTTCTTGCGCAACAATTCCGAAAAGCCGAGTATAAGCCCTTCCACAAGTTTGATATAAAATTTCCGAAAATCCTAGTATGTTTTTTGAGCACCGTTCTATATATATGCCAAATAATCACACCAGGTAGCGGAACTCTCCAAACTAAATTCTTTGCGTAAACATAGAATTTAGCCGTAAAATTAATCCGAAGTCAGATAAACTCAAAGCCAGAACCATATAATAAGCTTTTCGTATCATTAAATTAATCCCTGAGCATACGTAAAATGCTGACGTAATAGGCCTAGCCTGACTAGATAGCAGGAAGTAACCGGAATTCCAGTTCCGGCGAAAATCGTGTTCCGGTTGCGGTTCCGGCAAAGGGCAAAAACCATACCGGAACCGGAATTCCGTTTAAAAAGTTTGTTTGAAATTTTCCACGTTTTTGCTTCATCTGTGATCCAAACATATGTAATATATATTATACAATGATCAAGCTCCAATACAACCAAGCAAAAGAAAAGATTAACTAAGCAATTTGCCGTTTGAAACGTAAGTAGGGCACATAATTTCAGTAGGAATTTTTCATAATAACCTGCAAGAGTTTGCTAAATCAAAGCCAGGTCGATGCTTGTAGCAGCTATTTCACACATTCAGAAGTCTGCGGGGTACGTTCGAATTATACCGGTCCAACTCGGTAACAGAGTATGGCTTACGTAGAAGTACTTAGCCTATGCTTGGCTAACATAAATTGCGTCAAGCACCAGCCAGTGCGCTTTAAACTTTGTAAATCAGGTGAAATTGAAGTAACGTTATCTGCAACGCAAGCAGAAACTGCTTCCTTGGCAATGAACTGTATTTATTGAAACTGTGCGAGCAGCATCAAAGTGTGTCTCATTTATACAATTCTGATTAGAAACTTATCATCATTATCATCTAACTGACGGGCTCTGTTTGTCCAAGGCTAGCCTAAACAGTGTACCTGATCAGAAAATTACCTTCTATCTATTATTTTCTCTTAGAATCATATAAACCAATAACTTCAAGTTTCCTACAGAAGAACATGTAACAAACGTATGTTTAGTAAAGGAAGGCGACTGGATACAGAGCGAAAGTGTGTATTCTACGCTCCAAGCTTTGTAAGCATATTCGATTTGACGCAGTGTACGCAATGGTGTATAGTGGAGGGCATTTTTTGCTCTGGGTGTCCAAAAATCGACATATTTGATCGATAAACAAACATAATTAGCTTCCTCAGTCTCTTTAAGGTTTCAGAAAGGCAATAATGCCATCGCAAAACATTAAATTTAATGTAAAAGTTATTTTTAATGCATTTTAAATCCACTATACCTTCATTTCTTCCTTCATCTATTTTACTATATATAAATTTCGAAGACCAAGTTCCGGTTCCGGATCCGGTTTAAATGGACGGTTCCGGTTCCGGCAAATTTCGGTTCCGGTTATTCACTGCTAGATAGGCAACATAAAATGGTGGTAGTTATTAAAATAAAAATGGTGGTAGTTTACATTACAGTATAAAATGATTTAGTAAACACCAAACTCGAACAATGTAACAGCAAAATTGAAACTAAAAATTTCCTTAACTGTAATTTAGCCAAGCTTAAATACGAATGCATTTTATGCAACTTAGGTAAGTTTAAGTTAGAAATAAAATTTTAAAACATAAAACGCAAAGTTTGAAAAGTAAATGTTAGGGACCAATAAGTAAGTAAAAATTTTAAAACCCGAATTTAAAATTTTTAGACCCCGATTAGCCTAGTAGACCTCCGACAGCAACAGAAAACCAGAAACTAGAGTAACCCATAAGCCACCAATATTTGGTAGCTAGGTAACCCGAGTTAGTTAATAAATACAACTAAAAGAAGCGCAGTTCTTTACGTGCAATCGTATAAGCAACCTTCTCTAAATAATTAACAACAAAACTCCACTAAAAGTTTAATGCAAAAGCTATTATAGCTTACCTAATAAATTGAAAGCAAAGTATGCAATTCACCAAAAAGAAAAACAATATAATCCCAAAGTTTAGGAAGTTTAAAACTAGGGAGCAATAAATTTTGCAATATTCGAAGTTTTTAGGTTGGGACGTTGAAACTTGTGATTTTTGGGGAGGTTTGGACGTATGGAGCCCCTGATAGCCTACTAAACCCCCAAAACTTACAGGATAAGGCTTACATAATAAATATATGTGTAATTCTGTGATAATGTGTTTAGGAATGTGTGTATTCTGACTTACTATGTGCAAAGATAACGTAATTTTGTATGTATATTATATATTAAATTTTAAATTACTTTATATCTCAAGAAAAGAGAATTAAAGCTCCTTATTCACATTTCTTAACAACTAGCCACGTTACTACCTTTGTTAATGTTAACCAAAATATTTTTTAGTAACACGGTAAATACAGTAATTGGCCCAATGTTTTATGAGCGTGTGTGTATTACTATTTCAGCTATGGAGAAAACGGTATATACTTCCAAAAATCACTCAGCGCTCACAAGATGAGCATTTAGACTGAGTGGCTGTAGTCGCTTCAGATCTTCAGATCTTTAGTTTTAAAATTATGAACCTTTTGCAGCGGCGACTGGCGCCCAGGTGTTCGCATATTTTTGCGATAACTGCAACAGATCAAAAGAAATTATATCTTTGACACAAAGGATTCCCATACCTTGGTACGACTATAGACACCATATAGGTATTAAGCATAACGTTAAGCACTGATTAGTTTTAGTAATTAATATACTGCTGAACAGATTGTAAACACATTTTCGTTTACCGCGTTATGCAATAAGGTGATCCAACACGGCATGTGTAGTCTGTAGCAGAATAAATATACGACACTGATCGTTAAGAAGTCCATGTACATTTTGAACATACATGCTGGCGCTACGAGTCTCAATTGACTAACCGGGGCGGTGGGAAGGGGTTATATCTGAGGTCCTCAAAGGTGCTGCTGAAAAAATTATCAACTTCCTTCCTGTCGTAAAATGTAGTTGACCAAACCAAACACAGAAGAGAACTAATGACAGTAAATACTTACTGGTAGTCAATGTTAGCAATTGGGTTTCTGTTGATGACACTGATTCGTTAGATGTAGACCAATAACAATCCGGATATCCAAGTGAACGTTTGACTCTCTGTTCTGTTCTCTCTCTAATTCGTTTCTTCGCTTATTGTTTTATTACTCCGTATTCGACGATTCTTTGTTAGTTTTCAGGGAACAGCGATTCTTTTTGTAGGCAAGACTTTGCTTCTTCACCAACAACCACGAGTCATAATACAATGAATACAATATTTGTTCTGAAAGCAGACGAACTGATTTACGCGAGCAACGCAACCGGCGACTTCGAGGCCGAGCTGCCTTATTCGCTTGAGGATCAGCCTTCTTTACATTCTTCGGTTCTACTCGATGCCAGAATCTCCTTCTCTGAAACAGGAAACTGGACGGCAGTATCTGTTTGCGAAAGGAATTCGCGACACTCCCCCCACCTGAGGACCTTTTTCATTTTTGGCAATTTTACCCCATTTTACCAATTTTTGCTATAATTTCCAGCGCACTGTCAGTGCGCAGCCAGTGGGACAAGGTGCTACAAGAAGGGTAGGATGTAGAACCCTGCTTATAAAGTACAAAAGAGCGGTTTTTTAAATAACGTAACGTCCGTAGTGGTGTATGCACTTACTGGTAGCGTTATAAATTTTACTACTGATAATTTACTTTCTGGGTCCTGCATTGCATTACTCTTCGCTCCAATTTTTTGATGGAATGTTTGTTACAGTTTACAGGGGAATGCTTGTTACAGTTTACAGGTATTCGGCTGCAACTGTTACATACACCAGTGTGTAGTTGTTTTTGATAATTACATATAAAGAGGTAGTGCAGTAAATTATGCGCGGGTACGCCAATGCAAAGTAAAGAATTTTAAGAAGATTTGGACACATGCAAAGAATATGATCGCTACTGTGTAATAACGGTGACGCAGCTGCATGGCGCAACTTCCTAACACCATGCCCATACGACCCCGGCTATCGTAACCTCAAGGGCGGACCGTGAATGCTAAAATTTTGATCGTATTCTTGGTCAGACCTAAGAGCTACGGAGCAAGCGCGCCGCAGGCGCGCTTCACGGGGTGTGTTCGGACCCCGCCCGATTGGTTGCGCACGTGTCTAGTCTCTGGTATGTTTTTGAAGTCCCCCAGGGAGGCTAGCAACGACACCTGCTCACAGGTCATGGAGCCTAGCCCAATGCAAAGTAAAGAATTTTAAGAAGATTTGGACACATGCAAAGAATATGATCGCTACTGTGTAATAACGGTGACGCAGCTGCATGGCGCAACTTCCTAACACCATGCCCATACGACCCCGGCTATCGTAACCTCAAGGGCGGACCGTGAATGCTAAAATTTTGATCGTATTCTTGGTCAGACCTAAGAGCTACGAAGCAAGCGCGCCGCAGGCGCGCTTCACGGGGTGTGTTCGGACCCCGCCCGATTGGTTGCGCACGTGTCTAGTCTCTGGTATGTTTTTTAAGTCCCCCAGGGAGGCTAGCACCGACACCTGCTCACAGGTCATGGAGCCTAGCTGCTATTCCCTATCTTGGACTCATCGGAAGTTGTTTAGTTCTGATTATTTGTGTTAAATGTGGGAGTAAAGGTTGAAAACGTCCTTGGAAATTTGAAGTTCAAGTTGATTTGCCTAATTAAGCTCTTGATATGCTCCGTGCTAGAGCATTGTAGCCTATGTGGCCCCCACAGGGTTCCGACAAGCCCTGAAGGTTTAATGTCGGACAATCAGTGGCGTGGCCTGCGTCCTCACTAAATTTTATGCGAGCATACTAGTACCTTGACCAGGAGAAGTCTTAACCCATTAGAATAGAGTAAATCCTTGGTGAGTTTTAAATCACGGTCAGAGAGGAGTTAAATTTTGCTGGTGTTTTCTATTTATTTCTTTCCCTAATTCCAGTAATAAAACAAAATGTGGATATGTCAGAAGGCCATGCACGCCAGTGCTTGTGACATTCTCGCACACAAGCCATGGCGAGCAGTGCCTGCTCGTTCGAGAGGACAAACCACAACAATCCCTATCGTCTCGGTATGAAATACGACTTCACTCGGTGTCAACGATGGAAGTTTATTTACATGATCAAGTTTTATCATGGGGACGAGTGTTTGTGAACAGCTATCGGGGCAAACCAGGTGAATCGAATCCGGGCAGCCTAGTAGTAGCTCGTAGAGATCGCTTCAGTCAGATAGACTATGGGGCACAAGACGCAAAAAGGAAAAACATTAACGGAACGTGCAGATACCCGCGCGTGCGCGGTCTAGGGGCGGTTATCCCTGCTTTAGCTCAATGTTAGCAATTATTTCAGCTATGGGGCACAGCAAGCAGGGGGCCTAGACTGCCTCAGAAAATGCTCCTTAACTTTCCATCTCAAACATACGGTGACGGACATTAGACTAGGTTATGGGAAAGAAAAGAGTGACGGCGTGGTCTGGTCATGCGAGCTATATTCTAACAGCACGAAAATCATACTTTGCGGTGGTTACTCGATGTTTCCATATGCCTCTGTGGCCGAATGGTCAAGACCAGTGGCATAAACTCCCCGTGCAGGATCGAATCTCAGTGGGAGAATAACGAAAGAACTACCAACTGGGCATACATAGCCTAACGTGCAACTCAGGATAAATAGTGAAACCTGGCTTAACTCAGCGATCAACTCGCTTCAAAAAGAAAAAGGGGTTTTGCATTCGCTCAGTCTGGGGCTTAAAAGGTCATGGCGAGTCAAGTACTTTTCTTTATTGAAGTGGGGAATAGATAAATTTTTATTTTAGCGGAGGGGTCACGAAATGTCTCTCCCGCAAAGGCACTAATCGAATACTGCGATAGTGCCTGCCATCGGCTTATTTAACCATGCTAATTTGTAGACATTGTCCTATAGAGAAAACCATGTTGCTGCACTATGGTGAATATTCGTAAATTGATTGTTTCGGTGGCATATTTCGGAGTACACCAAAATGAAGTTTTAATATCAAACTGTCTATACGCGGCATCAGCTGGGGCGAACGGAATTTTGAGTCGGCTACGGGCTTTGTCCTGTTGGCCGCGCACTGGGGCATTTTGGGGAACGGGGTATTACCTAGCATTTTCCGGTCAGTCATCACAGTGAAGCGAGTGCTTATTTGAGATACCTACTATGTTTACCTCAAAGCTGGAGCAATGTTCCTACAAGATTTTGTTAATCCAAACACATCCAAAGACTGTGAAACAAGAGCAACAGAAAACCGAGATAAGACATTATCGGCGTTCCTTTGGGAACGGCAAACACCTTATGCTCAAGACACGTTACCTAGAATTTGTTTAGTCTTTTGAGTTCCTAAATTTTCTTAACTCAATAGAATAAAAGAAATTTTGCGGGCTTCCTATAGCCCAACGGAGGCTAGTCCTCCGTTCCTAATCTGCGTTTCTGTTCAAGCTCAAACACGGCATGAGCATTGAACAATCCACTAAGCTACAAATTTGGAAACCATAATAGTAAACCATTGGAGAAGACCCTATTTCTATAGCGTGCACGAAAATTTTACCATGGTCTGCTCAGGAATATTCGACAATCCTAACTCAAAAGCAGCAGGTCATGTAAAATCTGGACGAGAAGCGTCCATTTTGTTGTGCCCTACCTAAGACCACGGGGAATCAGACGCACTTCGGCTATTTGTCCTATGCTCCACAGCAATCCCGTGCAATCCCGAGAACGCCCAAAACGGGACTCGACGCAAGAAAGTTAGTCAAGTAATTTAGACAGCGTTGCCTGTCAGTGGGAAGGAGGGGTGCTCGATGGTCACTGTCAAATCACCCTACAAGGAGAAGGTTCGTGCTACTATCATACAAATTCTCGCTTGGCGAATGGTCTGTCACTGTGACATGCTGGGAAACTAAAGCCCATGCGCTCGGCTCTTCTGGCTTACAAAAGTTGATCCGGGACAGCAAATGACCGTCCCTTCCGCAAGGCCAAAGTGGTCCAAGCGGGTCCTTCGATCGTCGAGTCCAATCGTAAACGAAAAAACGAAAACACCGGAAAGCATTAAACTGATGATAAAACAATGGAGAAAATGCGTCGGAGCCGGTCAGTAGAGTCGACCGAACTCCGCGCTGCCGAAGTAGAACTGATTCCAAGATTCGGCGCGTTGGTCGTAACTTCGAAATTCTCGCCTATAGTTAAAGATGGCGATTTGGTCGCCGTCCAATCGTTGGCGATTTATTGCCGCTCTCTTTTTGGGTTTCTTTGTTCAATGTCCAATTGGGGACACTTCCGGAAATTTGAATTTGACAGCTACCGTAAGCCGTCGATGTCCTTAAAAAGAGTCGGCTTCAATCAACTTTGCCGACATCAAATTTGAACCCTCCGAGTACTCGGAAATGGGCCATCTGTGATTTTAGCCACGAATTTCTCATGACATATGAGGTTTTAAGTTTGAATTTTCTGTAATTAGCGCCGGACGTTCTTTGAAATCAAATCCAACGCTCACGTCTTTAAGACAACATCCGGTCCCAAGATGGTTAAATCGCCACCCAATTTCCTACAATGTCCTCAAAAGTTGCAATCTGTCCCATCTTTCGAGTCGTTTAAGCTTTCCTGCCTTAATTGGGTCGGCAAACAACGATCTCCGTTGTGGTCTCGATGTGCCGCTCATCGATTTGACTCGAACGCGTTGTGGAAAGTGACCTTATTCGCGAGGACACAGCAAAACATCGAGAAAATCCATTTTCGCTCGTGGTTCCTAGCTGACTTGGCTGATTTCCAAACGCTCTAGGGGGAACTAATGACGGGGATCGACCCATTTCGAAGTTGGAGATAGAGCATCCTCCACGGGACTCCCAGTGGCGTGGGGTCCTATTCTGAGGCCCCAAAAACCCACGGCAGGGCCTTAAACGCACCCCCGTCCATCCTAGTCATCGGCGTCCAGTCCGTCCGTAGAACTCTAAATTTTAGTGAGTTTTAGTACGTGATGTCCTCGTTCGTCCGTTTTTTCTGCGTCCTTATGTACATACATATATATGCATATGTGATACTTACATATAAATATAATATATACAAACATACGTGTCTACATGTAATAACCGGTGACGCAGCTGCATGGCGCAACTTCCTAACACCATGCCCATACGACCCCGGCTATCGCAACCTCAAGGGTGGACCGTGAATACTATATTTTGAACCTATTCTTGGTCAGACCCAAGAAGCTACGGAGCTTAGCAGGCCGCAGGCGCGCTTCACGGGGTGTGTTCGGACCCCGCCCGAAGGGTTGCGCACGTGTCTAGTATCGGGTATGATTTCTGAGGTCCCCCAGGGAGGCTAGCACCGACACCTGCTCACAGGTCATGGAGCTTAGCCGCTATTCCCTATCTTAGACTCATCGGAAGTTGTTAAATTCGGTTTTGGCGTAGTGAGTCTTGAAATAAAACTTGAAAATGTCCCTAGAAATTTGAAGCTCAAGACGATTTGCCTAGTTAAAATCATGGTATGCTCCGTGTTAGAGCATTGACCTATGTGGCCCCCACAGGGTTCCGACGAGCCCTGAGCGTTTAATGTCGGATTATCAATGGCGTGGCCTGCACTTTTCGATAAATGCTATTTCGAGGAAAGTATTCAAAATTCCTATTGACCTTTTCGAATTATTGCTGATGACGAGGT
The DNA here is from genome assembly GCA_030248225.1 of Trileptium ribeirensis. NCBI lineage: Eukaryota > Metazoa > Nematoda > Enoplea > Enoplida > Thoracostomopsidae > Trileptium > Trileptium ribeirensis. Next base: position 21,677 of record JASANE010014458.1, read on the forward strand.
AAATTTTCAACTGGGTCCTTTAGATATTATTCCTTTGTTCCAGCAAATTATCAGACAAATTGAATAGAAGGCCTTACTCGTCAGGGCTTGTGGCATTCTCGCACTCAAGCCATGGCGAGCAGGGCCTGCTCGTCCGAATGGACAAACCAGAAAAGAAACTCTCTATCGCCTCGGTATTCAATAAGACTTCACCCGGTTTCAGCAATACAAGTTTATTTACACGATCAAATATTACTTTGGGGAACGAGTGCTGGTGAGCAAAGGGAGGGGCGAACTAAACAAAACGAATCAGGGTATCCTAGCCGCAGCTCGCAATGACCGCCCGAGTTCGGTAGACTATGGGGCGTAAGGCGTAAACGAAGGGAGCGTAAACGGAGCATACCGATACACGCGCGTGCGTGGACTAGGGGCGGTTATCCCTGTTTTGACTCAACGTTAGCGAACTAATCAGCTCTGCGGTGCACTAAACAGGGGCCCTAGAGTGCTTCAGAAGATGCTCCTAAAAATACAAGTTGTGCTATGCGACGGATACTTAAAATGGGCGGGGAAGAAACAACGGCGGTCGGACTGAGTACGCGAGCTCTACTGCTTGATTGGGGCACTGCTCAAAACGATACTGACTACCGAGTCTGACCAAGGGCGTCCGAGCGTCTATTCTCAGGATGCTCTTGCGGTAGCGCCTAACGATACTTTCACCCTATTGTATTTGACGACTGTACCTACCTATCGATACGACTGACCGGACGACGAAGCCTGGGGGGGGCAAGGATAGAGGAAAGGGAGAACGGTTCCTTTGAATTTAGGCCGACCGGGTACGGTCAGGGTTGCAACGCGACGTGAGGCATCCCTTTAACCAGTTTGCGGGACAATAGTCCAGCTAGTTGGAGTTCCTTTGACCAAAAAGGTCGGTTGGGTTCTCTTTGATTTTAAGGTTGTGTTTTAG
>JASANE010014459.1:0-16881 GCA_030248225.1 Trileptium ribeirensis
CCAAATCAGGTCAAATTTGGTAACACTAAGCTTTTTAAATAAAATTAACTGGTTCAAGTTATTGGCAAATTGATCTTAGTTAATTAGTTAACACTGTACACCTAAAACCACATGCTGGGGAACAGGGCCCAATAATTCATTCAAAAAATATCATTAGTATCGCATCGCGATGTGTAATGCTTTCTCGGAAAATCGATCAACCAATCCTCCGAGAGGCCAGAAAAAATCCTTTACATGTTTTAAACTGCCGTGGAGCATTTGCAACATGTATGTTTGTTTGTAATTTACTTTATATAAATAAAGCGATGACATGAAAATCAGTTAAACTGAAACTTGACAGAGCATTTCACTGTACACGCTGCTGTTCTATATACAGTGCGGCGTTAGCACCCCGGAGCCCCTGGACTAGGGGTGGATCCCTCACACCCCAAGGGGCCCCTCACATGTTTTGAATTTTTAGTCATTTCGGGCCGCAACAATTGTTTAAATTTTATTTCCAGAAAATAACCGCTGAAAGTTCTTTAATTTTGCTTAACTTTTAGCTTTCATTTAGTTTTGCTAAAATTTTTCCTAAATTTTACCAATATGTGCCATTTATTTACCGAATTTTACCCAATCGTTGCCAAATTTCCTAAATTTTGAGGGCACACCTCTATCAAAAGGAGGAGCGTCGTTTAAGCGGGCCCTCACATCTAAGATTTGGGCTCACATCCTAGTTCCGGCCCTGTCAATATGTAAAATTTAAATATACTGAGAAAAATTGTATAGAAATATGTATGTAACCTTTAAACATTTCACTTAGCAATATCAGATTATAATTAAATCTTTTTGATTTAGTTTTAGACGATCCAGTCCTTCCGGAAGAGCCACCCACAGCCGCCGCCGTAATTCAAGCAGCTTATCCGGTTCATCGAATCGCGAAAAAGTCTGAAATCATCTACTCAATCAGTTGCTTCAGGTCCATAAGTAATTGAATACTTTCGGGTAACATTTTCGATGTCGTAGCACTCCCTGGATAATAGTAAACGATTTGGCCATCCAGATCGCGCAAGCCTTCGAAATGAGTAATATTTCACTGGTGAATTAGACCCTTGGGATTCCTACGCGCTGATGGAAATGTGCATAAGTGGGGCGTAAAAGGGTTAAAATGGGGTTATGCAAAATAATCACAGAGTGTGCACCCAGTTTTAATACGAATGGTATGAATAAATGCTGTCAGTTTTGACCATATCCGCTCTTGCATTATTGGTCATAGCCTTAACGAAATGTTCAGTCAAGTGTTAGAACCCTGATATTCGGATGTATTTAAATTCTTAAGTTAAAAGATAGCATCATTTTTAGTCATACAGTGTGAATGTTTCAAGTTATAGCCCGAAAATCTGATATCCGGGTACCTAATACACTACACAAGTACAACCGTCCATGTTTAGTCCTTTCATCAATGCCTACTATCCGCTTTGTCGGAGCCAAGAACAAAGACAATTGGCAAAATACAGTTTCGGGCTTTGAAAGATTTCTTTTTCATTTTACAATTCGATGGCTCTAGCTGGCATCACTTTCGCTTCTCTGATCTGGCGTGGTCGAATATGTTATAAAACATTTAGGTTCTATTCGCTAAACATAATCCTCGCATATTCGGTCACGGTTGTGACTTTATTGCTGAAATTTTTGCAATTTAAACGAGGCCCTTGTTGTTAAATGAAGAATATTCATCCATCATATAAACTGGTTATCGCAATTAAAATTAAATTTTTATACCGTTGCGTGTAGACGTCATAAGTTCATTTCAAGTGCTTTTGATATCGTTAACGCCTTATGCGCTAGACCATTTTAGGTGTGCATATACGGGCTTTTCTTTTTCAAATATATAAGTTCGTGATATAAAAATCGGTGTACGGACAAATGCGGCGTTGTATGCAAAAAGTAGGCGCTGATGACTGTCACTATTTTATGATTTAGCTTCATAAACTAGCGTCCGTGTCCACATGAAAACGCGATTGCAATTTCGTTTTATCGTCTATTTTAGTATATTCATAAGCAACGAACACTGTTATGCTATTCAGCGTGTCCTTTTGTGGTGAACGCGAACTAACATGAGAAATCGGCAAAGGCTTGCATACGCAAATTTCGTTCGCACATCAATGCGAATACCCTATAAAAATTCTGAATACCGAAATCGATGCATGGTTCAGTTTTTAATTTTGATATAAGAATCACCATGGTTTGCGCATCTAAAGTGGCATGAACATCAATTCTGCTATAATAGGGCTCTGTTCTGAAAGCTAACACAACATACGAATTTGGTTTTGTAAAATTGTAGTTAAACTCGAGTGAGCCGAAAAAGCTGATACAGTGTAGACTTTGCAGTGCAACTTTCAGTTTTCAGCACTTCTTACAGTGCTTCCCCAGCATGTTTTTCTGCATGATTATACGATAGGTCACGTAGAGCAAATTTTCTGCAAAATAGTGTACTACACACACTAAAATAGCTACCAGTGACTGACACAATGAGTTTTTAGGAGCTAATAACCAGTTAATACTTTAACACTTTCCACAGTTATTGTTGTCTAAAATTAAAGTGAGGTGAAGAGGGTGCTGCAGGTTACGAACAGGGCGTGACTGGAAAAAACTAAGAAGAAATTTCGAATAGATCAACACGTTATGAAAAAGCATAAATTTGAACGGAATTACTTCTTTAACATGTCTATTGCGCTGAGACTGTTCTGCGTGGCCAGTATCGATCCTAATTTCGTGCACCGGAGCATTTCGCTTTAACATAATGGCGAATCGACTGTTAAGCTATTAAAGGTTAGAAACATTCAGCGCAATGACGAAGCAAAGTAACTACAAAATCTATAACGTTTTTTGTTCAATATATCTTTAACATTAGTTCATTGAGTTACTTTTCAAACAGGTCAGCTGGGCACGTAGCAGTGATCCATATATATCTATTTGTTTTACGAATTTCATATATAATATTTATACACATTGTGCATAATGAACTGAGAAGCCGCTCTCAGACTGTAGTGTGGTTCAGCAACATGATTTCAATAGCTACACTACTTTAGCTTTATATAATAGAATACTGTTCAGAGCAAAATTTTGAAATTCAATACTGGTTAATAATAATGCAGTGTTGTGTTTTAACGCTTTAATAAACGCTACAAATTACGTTTGAATGTGTTGTACTAACAAAATTGTGCCAATATTGCACAGGTTGCACGCGTGATGTTGATTACTCGCTTTGCCACGAGACATAATAATCCATGCAATGGCTTCGGGATAGCTCAACGGTTAGTAAATATGTCTTCACCCGACGGTTCGGGATTCGATAATTGCGGAGACCAATAACTGTTCATTTATACTCAAATGTAAATTAAGTTAAGACGTAAATGTTTATGGGAACGTGGTAAGTTAATTTTTATGCTAATTCGAAAAATGGTGTTCGTGAACAGCGCCTTAAGTCGTCTCGTGTCCAAGATCATGAACATCGGCATAAGGAAAATCGCGATTTGTGCACGACGATAGATTGATGAGCGAAATAATTTATTGTAATATAGATGTACGATAGCACGATTTTATAATATTGATTTAGTTAGAACATCCATTTAAATTAATTTTCATTTTAAGGATGTATATATGCGCCCGCTGTCTACGTGCTGAAGTACAAGTTTTCAAGAAAAATAGAATTCAACGATAAAGAGCGTAAAATAATTGGACATTGGCCATTCATACCTCAACAATTACGATATATTTTTCGTTCATTTTAGTTATGGCCAAATTATCGTTTATCGGTTGTTATTATCAAGAACTAATGGCCGGTTTTTTGAAGAGTAGTAGATGTCAAATATATAATAGCGTTTCGCTCACTGTTTTGCCGAATACATTATTCAAATATCATATGGAAGGTTTCTTTTATAAAATATATTCACCGGAAATAATTTGTTTAGCTTCCCTTTAAGAATTTCGACTGACTTTAATAGTTTGTTACCGCGTACCTTACTTTAAAACTACGTAGCACAACTACATTACGAAATTGATTATATATACTATCAATAAAGAGCAACTGTATTTAATAAGGCTGAAAAGAAATTGATAGGTGAATGAAATAGGAACACCTGAACCGATAATGAATTTGTTTTAATTCATATTACAGTAAACTGTTTCGCAAGATTTCTATCCCCGTCTGCGAGTTTCAGGGCATATATCGAACAGATACCCTATGATTTTTCCATGTTACCGTAACGAGAAAATTACCGTAGTAAAACCCTTGATTTTGAATTCTTAAATATTATTACACTAGTAGCAAGCACTGCGAAAAGTTGCCAAAATGTAGCATTAGACTAATATATTGCCTTTAGTCTTTGAGTGCAAATGGCATGCCGAAACATTATTGTGGTGCACTATTCTGTGACGTGAACAGGCTTCGAGTGCAACACCTATTTCGCAACAAAAATTTAAACTGAGTATATATATGTAACATTCATTTTGTGCTTTTATCACAGGAATTATTGTCAAGGTATAGTTTGAATTTCTACCAAGAGTGACAAATCGGCAGGGCTCCAACCGCGAAGTCTGCCTGTTTGTCGAATCACCCGATTTTCTATATTTGAAACACGCCGCTTCCTAAACATTGTCCGCATATATATAATAAAATATTGAGACTTTATTGATAAATTATTAATTTTGAAGCCTCTCGTTTGAAATATAATATCGATTTTTCACTATTTTATGAGATACTTATGAAGGCGACGTATTGACATTTGTTGGTATTAGCATTGTTGTTCGTGGAGTATAAATAGTATCGTTTTTGATACGTGTTGTATCATTCTTTATATGCTCTAGGTTTGGTCTTACAAAAAAATTAATGATATATAATAGGTACATCTTAATTAGCATTAACATTAACGATGGTAATATAAAAATATGACGGCAACTACAAGGAAGTATCATTGCTCTGCTTTTCATAGTGGTTTTGTTTGCAGTATATTACTACTCTATTGTTTTTTCCGTCGTATATATTGGCAGTAATAAACTTGATTTTCAATTTCAAACTGTCTAATTGCCCAACTAACCATGAGAGACGTTACATTATATGTTTAAAAAAAAACAGCCTACTACGAGGGGGATCTCCGAAGGCGGCAGCCTCAGAATTGGGGTTATATTTAGTGTACGACTCCTAAATGACCCTAAGCTTCCGCCATGGCTTAAGCTTAGCATAATGAAAACGCCATTTTATACATTGATGACACTTATGCCCGTCAGAGCTACTTTAGCCATTCTATATATTAGATACTCTACCTGTGAGCAAGAGTTCATAATAAAAATTCAGTATAAAGAGTATGGCAGTCGGTCACGCTCATATGTTTTACGTATTTCGGGATACCGTAGGCAGTTGGGACTTGTGATATTGTTGTGTCTTTCGGTAGTCTCCTAAAAAGCTTTCTTTTTTCTTAAATGTGCCTACACAAGCACAACAAAACTTTAGCGTGGTAGAGCCAACCACTCCAAAGCCATTATAACAAGAAATATACACGAATCTTTGTTTAAAATATTCCTCTTGGATATGGCTTATGTATTCGTAGTTTTAATGATTATGAATATGTTGATAATATATATGCAAATTATAGGGCCCGCCGACTGTCAAAATTTAACCAACCATCGTTAAGCTCCTCGAGCGATCATCGTCAAGCTACAGTACCAACCGCGATATTCAAGACAATTTGAAACAAAGTTGGCTATTTTTGCTCGTATATTTAGTCGAGCTAAAGATTTATGTTGGCTATACATGATTATGTCTGTGGGTACAATACTTCAAGTCACAGCTATCGTGAATATTTTGAATCAACGACTTCAGCGATTACTATGTTTTGGACGCAAACAACAATCTTCTACTGGATTTTGGTCTTAAAGTACTTCAGCGATTACTATATTATGGACGCAAACAACAATATTCTACTAGATTTTGGTCTTAAAGTACTTCAGCGATTACTATATTATGGACGCAAACAACAATATTCTACTAGATTTTGGTCTTAAAGTACTTCAGCGATTACTATATTATGGACGCAAACAACAATATTCTACTAGATTTTGGTCTTAAAGTACTTAAGCAATTACAATATTATGAACACAAGACGGCGGATCTTCTTCTATTAACCAACAAACGATTTTGGTCTTAAAGTACTTCAGCGATTACTATATTATGGACGCAAACAACAATATTCTACTAGATTTTGGTCTTAAAGTACTTCAGCGATTACTATATTATGGACGCAAACAACAATATTCTACTAGATTTTGGTCTTAAAGTACTTCAGCGATTACTATATTATGGACGCAAACAACAATATTCTACTAGATTTTGGTCTTAAAGTACTTCAGCGATTACTATATTATGGACGCAAACAACAATATTCTACTAGATTTTGGTCTTAAAATACTTCAGCGATTACTATATTATGGACGCAAACAACAATATTCTACTAGATTTTGGTCTTAAAGTACTTCAGCGATTACTATATTATGGACGCAAACAACAATATTCTACTAGATTTTGGTCTTAAAGTACTTCAGCGATTACTATATTATGGACGCAAACAACAATATTCTACTAGATTTTGGTCTTAAAGTACTTCAGCAATTACTATATTATGGACGCAAACAACAATATTCTACTAGATTTTGGTCTTAAAGTACTTCAGCGATTACTATATTATGGACGCAAACAACAATATTCTACTAGATTTTGCTCTTAAAGTACTTCAGCGATTACTATATTATGGACGCAAACAACAATATTCTACTAGATTTTGGTCTTAAAGTACTTCAGCGATTACTATATTATGGACGCAAACAACAATATTCTACTAGATTTTGGTCTTACAATACTTCAGCGATTACTATATTATGGACGCAAACAACAATATTCTACTAGATTTTGGTCTTAAAGTACTTCAGCGATTACTATATTATGGACGCAAACAACAATATTCTACTAGATTTTGGTCTTAAAGTACTTCAGCGATTACTATATTATGGACGCAAACAACAATATTCTACTAGATTTTGGTCTTAAAGTACTTCAGCGATTACTATATTATGGACGCAAACAACAATATTCTACTAGATTTTGGTCTTAAAGTACTTCAGCGATTACTATATTATGGACGCAAACAGCAATATTCTACTAGATTTTGGTCTTAAAGTAGTAGTTGATTTATTAAACCTGGCGCATGGAAAAGGAAACATGCAAATAATACTCTTACTATAATATGATTATGCGATATGATCATATGATTAATATTAAATGCAATACATGGTAAAAATCAGAAATATCCGCCTAATCATTCGTGAGCTGTAGTAGCTGTAATAAAAATCTGGTTAATGCAGCAACCAAGAAATTATATCATATATCTTTAGCAGTAAATTTACAACTATTTAAAACTAAGTTTCTAACTTGGAGCGTTTTACAGTTGTATCTTGCTTATAGTAGTACCTATCGCAATCTGTTAATGATTCCTATGCGACGACTGCCCTTGCCTAGAACTAGGAAGACCATGTGTATGTGTCTATCTTTGAGTTCAAACCTACTTTATTTAGTATTACCTTGGGCAAACCACACTGTAATAATACATATTCTCGATAATGGCACCGTTTTTTTCTATTTCCGAATTTGTATTCTTATCGTATTATCGCATAGCTCGGTCTGTGTAAGGCATCTAATTTTTGCTGGCTCTTCACACCATTTTACGTGACCACTATGTGCACGTCAGGCTCGGTACCGTACGTTACACCGGTAGAAACAACGTCTTTTAGCTCGACGCCATTGAAACGTACAAACTTTTATTTGCAAATTATTTATTTATTTATGTATTTATTTACCTTTATTTTTGGTTACCTAATTTGAACGTCGATGATACGTAAATATGAGCAGATACGCGGCGTACGAGAACTGCCAAAATTAGTGTCGTGTATCCGGAACCTGGATATTCCGATAGTTAAACGGGCACTCGCGTAGTTTAGTCGGGTCGGACACAGGGGTACCCGGATAACAAATTTATTACCTGATGCTCATGCCTATAATTTTCTGCTTTTGTCGTACTGTGTGATAATATATGTGGCTCAGTTAAGCTACATGCTATTAACTGGTCGTAATGAGTTGTGCAGTGTTCCTAGTAATATGTACCATTTCCACTACTATAAACATTGAGTATTCTACACCGACATATTGATGCTATAAAAACTGCTGTGACACTTTTCTTTTAGGAAAAAGTAATTTTGCTCATAACAGAAGTGACACTGCAAAACTACATTTTCGGCAGCAAAACTTGTTGATACTTTGTGTAGAAAATTAAAGAAGTTAGGTATATACAGTTCAGCTGTTCTTAATGTAGCAATATGAATTGCGTATTCTAACGCCTACAGTTGCACATGATGCTAACGTTAGCTTATCCGACTACTCTACCGTCACTACACTTGGGTACGCTCAAGTATTATCACCAAAGATTCTTGTACAAAAATAGGTTTGATCTGTGCAGTTCCTGGCTTCAAAAATAGTATATATGCCACAAACACAACGCTGTAGGTAAGGCCGCTTAGCACCATGTAAAAACTATGATAGACACTACAATATTAGTAATTTACATTATAAAGTATGCAAAAATTTTATGAAGGTTTTTTGAAAAATATATCGTCAAAATTTCGACAATAAATCATTAATTTCTTAGCTATTGGTAGGCGGATTCAAATAAATTTACCCCAAACAGCAAACATTAATTCAATAAAAGTAACATTTGCACTCTCTGATTCTTGAACTTGAAAACTGTTATATATACATGCTGAGGCAACGATGGCCGCTAGCTGAGAAAGAGATATCACTTCATAGAAGATATGCCATAAGTCGTGAAAAATTAGAAATAATAAATTAAACATTGCAATAAACGTGTGAGATTAAATGTTTGTATATCATAGGTTTTAAAGGTCCGGCGGCCCAGGGGAGATGGTCTGGAGACTGCGGTGGAGCGGGTGCCTGACGGGGGAGACCAGAGGAAAGTTTTTTAAGCTTTTAGAAACTCATAACTGTTTCCAAATTGGCTAAAAATTCTCTCAATTTAGCCAATTTTACCAAATTTTTGCCTAAAAGTTTCATCAATCTCATAATTTATTCCTATTTTTGTCAATTATCTCTCAAATTTTTCCGGGGTTATAGTTGAGGAGCTTTCAGGCGTAGATTTGGCTCGGCGGGGTCGGACCTTTAGAGGGTAACCCCTATCTACGATTGGCAACTATGGTGTATATATTTATTGCTCGCAATATTAACATCGTATAACCTTTAATTCGTAAATTTTTTTGCTACCGCAACTATAATTAACCAACTGACTGTAGATGTTACTAAAATTATTTCCCACTGGATTTGTTTAACCGCACGCATATCCGTATGGCTCTAACTTATTCGCATGCTGTTTGTTTAACAAACAACTATTTTGCACCAAAGTCGACCGCAATTTTGAACTCATCATCTACAACGTGTGGAGATTTGGTAAAATGCAGTGCTGATGGCTTCAGTTAGAATATCTACACACAGAATGAAATGTGTTAAATAAGCAAAAAACATATGGAATAAAACCTCCTAATCCCTGAACCCATTGAAAATGACGCCCCTTCATCAACATTGCCACTGAAAACAGTCAACCAAATATTAATCATAGTATATATAGTAAATAAAAATAATTTAACACTGACATAGTAGCAGTGTGGTTGAGCATTGATCATTATATATACTTTTTCTGTGTGATTTTAAATATTCAATCAACATCCTTTCGGGTCATAACATTGTCAGGCGAGATTATTTTCAATGCATGGGTACCACTACCCATGTAATGCGTCGGGTACCCAGAGAACAGTCGGGTACCAGGGTATTAGGTATTTTGAAACATAAGTTTATCTAACATTTATTTTCCGCCGTCTTACCAGAAAGTTATCTTCTTAACTCAAGAAATACAGTGAACACAAAAGCAAGATAAGTGAAGTTGAAGTACACAGGATATGAACATTTTAAATTGAATCCTACCAAAATGGGAACCTGGACTTCATGTGAATCATATGTGTTAAAATTATTTTTAAGACACATGATTAGGTCCAGCTTCCCATTTTGAACGCCTCGCCCATGTGTGAATATAACGATGTATAAAAAATTGAAAGACCTGCATAAAGTCATTAATGTTTGCATCAGCTAACCGATGACATATATAGATTTTAAGATTTCCTAAACGTTATTATTCCATGTTTTCTTGGAACAATTAAATCAACTAAAGAAAACAGCACATATCAAAATAAGGTGAGCAGTTAAAAAGATGATAGGACATTGAGGTGTGGCACAAGCGCAAATACTTACAGTGCATTACACGATAAAATTTGAGACCACAGCCCGGTAAGATATCTTTTCATGGTCAGAAGAGGCTGAGCAGGGTTTTCAGATCTACGGTTTTAGCATGTGTATCCATGAGAAAACATCTTTCCAACTTAGTCCGCTGTACACAAATTTTTGTGTCCCCATAAGCTAAACAACATACATGTATCTTCTATGTGGAACTGTCTTTTTATGCGTAATGTGTAATCTTAACTTCATCATAATTTCGTCTTTTTGCCATATCCTCCTCTCTTCTGCACAGCTACGCTTTCTAAACGGTGTACAATCTAATCGTTTATTTGGTAGTATGACAAATTTATGTATTTCCTCAGACCGGGTTCAGATAATAACCAAGCAAATATTTTTGGTCGGTTCTAAGTCTATTTTTGGACTCCCCGAAGCCGAAAGACGCTAAAATAGCCCTAAATAAGCGTAGAAACTTCCCTCATAATTTAACCTATTCAGTCACGTACTGACCAAAATATGGATGCAATTCGTTGTTTCGATATTACTCTGTAAGCACTGTATGAATAGCTTATATTTCGATATGCTCCATTTTTATACTTTTCTTAACGCATTAGTTCCTGATTGTTTCACATTTTGAAAACCGACGAACTTTATATATCGCTGCAAGGTATCAAATCCAAAACGCTAGCGTGAATGTCACGATTACTAGCCCCACAGCTGTCTGGTAGTTATTGCCTGGATTCTTAATGCTGCTCACACAACGAAAGAACGACAATAAGCGTACATTCGTGCAGTAAAAAGCAAATTTCGTTAGTGTAACCCCTTCCAACGTAATTGGTTATTATTGAACAACTAGAAACATGAAAGAGTTAAACGTGATATACTAAATTTTGATTAACCTCTAACGTCTTAAATTATTTACATTTCGAAAACCAATGAACAATTACAGGTCGCCACGACGTGCCGAACCGGAGACGTTCGGTTGAAAATCAGATTTCCTGGGTTCCTTAAGGCGCCCACACTGTGAGAGAACAACAGTCCGCGTAGAATAGTGCAGTACACGGCGAATCTAGTTTTAGTGTAAAGCAAACGTAAACTGGTTGTTGCCGAACAAATAGAGGCGTTATGCGCGAGTAAAATTAAGGTGACCCCCAACCATCCTATTATTGCATTTTTGGATAAAATTTGTTGCGGAACGCTTTTTGGTCAATTCAAAGTCGGCGTAAAACTGTTCGCGAACAGAGCGTTCGAAATTGAAATCTAATCATTTCGTGTTGGCGAAAAAATTGAAGTAAAACTGCCCAAATTTTTGAGAAATAAAATTTGTCGATTTGATTGGGACGTCAGTTGTGCATTAAATTTGTTCACGAACACCTGTATAATCCAAATTTAAATGATAATGCATTTAACTAGAATTTCGGCGATTTCAGTTTGCGGAAATTCTGTTCGGCCACAAAATCTAATTTCTAGCACTTGAATTTGATTATGCCAATTTTCGGTTAGCGAAAAACCGAATGAAATTAAGCCTGTTTTCCGTAACAAGAGTTTGCGATTCGATATCCGTAATGACAGAATAGGATGGTTGTTGGGGTCTCCTTAATTTTACTCACGCATTACATGGTTAACCCAAAATATATTACGCGTATGTGTTTTCATCCTTAACTATAGATCCCTTGCATATATTTTAGATGTAGCAAACGGCAGAAGGCAAATTTCTTTTTACTTCTTATCAGAAGCAAATTATCTCAACGCACTTGGGATGTAACGATGTTTAATAGTATGCCAAACTGTATACATGCATACTACTAGCAACAAATTTGAAATCATGTTTGTGGATATCATTGTTTAAATACAGGTCAAAAATGCCGACCAACCTATTCAACTGACAAGATTGTTCAATATAATCTCTCGACGAGGTAAAAAATTTTCGCGAAACCTAAATTTTTGCGATATATTTAAAACAAAACTTTTACTTTAAGAACAAGAATTTCCACGGAGAAAACATAACACACAATATGCCATTCCTTGAGGAAACAGTAAAATAAAGAATTGAATCTATTACTGTGACATTACGATTACAGTTGTCTACAAAACTGTCCAAATATAGACATAAAAGTTTCACGTGGCAACACACTAAAACGCTTACACACCTCCTGCCCACATCTATATCAAGCATAAACATAAATACACAAAAATACAACACTTGGTTATTAATCACAAACGTATTAAATTGATGAATACGTTTACAATCAATGTGGCAAATTACTGGGTCACCCGTAAATTCCTCGGTTTTCAGACTTGAATTTGAGGATCGTGGTATTCCTACTCGTACGCTGGTAACGTGGCACACAAGGTCGATGCATAAATACCTAATGATACCTCAGTTTATGCCAAGCCTACAAAAGATTAAGAAGTTTCCTGTACGAGTTACAAATTAGATTGATCTTGAACATTATCTGATGAGATAAATTCATGCAGGTCAGGTTACACATAGCTGTGCAAACATATGCACTGTATTCAGCGATTTCAATTCAGCCTACATATATTTAGAATCAATATTACAATAAAGTTACAAGCATAATATTATAATGTGTATGGAAATACATCGTAATCAGGAGTGCGAAAATGCAGTATATACATGACTGAATGATGCGTTCATTACACTCCACAATTCAATGCCTGTCCGGTCAAACAGATTTTCACAATTGAGCTTTGGGCGTTTCCAGTTTTACATGCTCCAACAAAATTGTATCGTCATACAAACTTTGAGATACCAAATTATGGTAACGATATGTGGTTGTGTCAGTAGCCTTTGTTGACCAAATTTATTCATGCACATTCACATTCATTTTTGGCCATGAACTCATGTTATATTTATTTGTCAGTTGACTTCGCGACTTTGAACCCAGAAACGGTGTTTTTGCTAAACCCTTCGTTGAAACAATCCTTGAACGTTTGCTAGGAATCTACTGAACAACAAATACTGACAGCATTAATATATTTTGTCGTATCCTTTGCGATGCAAAAAACCACCAAACGTAACTGCAGCGCATATGCCGATAAGCTGAAATATACAGTTGATATTTTCAAATTAAGAAATTTTGATCTCTTATAATCATAAATTTCCTGGCTTTATTCATTATCATGGTTTAATGGTGATTTGTCACAAGTGTTTATTAAGTTATATAACTTTACAACACGCGGCAAATTGAATAAAATTTATCGCATTCTCAATACCTTAGTTCTATCCAATCAAAGTATAATTTGCTGTTAAAAATTCTCAAATTATCATAACTAGGCCCTTTGAAAAATCAATTCAATGAAGACCGTGCTTTTTTGTAAAATATGTTTCCCGCTGGGTTCACTCGTGATATATAATAGCAACTAAGCTATTAGTTTTTTCACGCGCTTCGGCGCGATGTTTACAAGTGTTGCAAGAATCTTTATGATTTTTTCAGGTGCTGAATACGTCTGAAAGACGCATTAAATGTATATATAAACTGTGATAAATCTTACCTTTTCACAAAAGTATCGGATCTGCGGGTTATATCCGCGTAATAAAAGAAATGCTTCCTCTGTTTTTATCATTGCCAAGTTGGTGCAGTTTGGGGAATTATTTAGGTTCTATCCGATCTCATTTATTAAGTTTCGGATATCTGTAGATTTAAAAACTCTTTAGGAAACGTGCGCGAAATGCACGTGCAGGTAAAGCTACACCAAATGTAATGCACTACATCTTAATGAAGCATGGCCTAGTTGTCTAGAGCGCTGTCCTACAATTCTACAGATAAGATGTTCAAATCTCGCCTGTCTTTTGCCTTTTTGCAGTTTATATATGAACAACTAAATGGTTTTCCGAACATACCAAACATTATCACACTAACAAAGCATTAGTGAGCTGATTGACGACCTGTTGTGTTTCAAACGCTAATTTTTTCTGCAAAAATAAAGTCCATGTACCTATAAAAATATTGACTGGCAGAATTATAGTAGCTTAGTACATAAGCGGGCTCTAGGTTAAATATAAGATACCAAATCGTTATACTTCAAAAGCATTAACTGCTGATTCAGTGGTAAGCTTTTTCTTAAAAAAAAACTTTCAATAGAAGTACCGTGGCTTGGCCAATCGCAAAACAATTTTCGGCGGGAGAAGAACCAGGGAAGCCGTTAATGGAAATCAGGGAACTCTTATGTTTGCCTAAGACGTATGAAACATGATTGCCGTCTGTTCCTCCTGGTGGATTCTAACATTATAATTTGTAAAATTCAATTCAATTTATCCACAGCCAAAAGTTAATCGTTAATAAATCGCTCCACAAACTCGTCTAATAGGGCCTTTATCAATGTTAAAACAATCTGAAATTTGGACAAGCTAGCAATATAAGATTTTTCGTGTTTATGAAAGATACTATATCCTTTGACTTGTTGAACAGAAGACCGCTTTACCAATGCAATGGACACGTTAACAACATTCAAGCTTAGTATAATGCTTATACTAAACACTGTTAAGTACAAACCCCTTTAGCCTATATTCTGTCGTGCTCTAACGTAGTGTCTTCCAAGTTAGCAAATCATATAAAAATTGTGGAAACTGAACGGACATAGTGAAGCATTTAGTTTATAGTCGATGCAGGAAACAAGAAGAACGAGTTGAAAATACCAGCATGCGTCATTCTTAATAGTGTCATAAACAAAAATAAAAGCGTTTTTCATCATTTGCCAATTCTGGAAAATACTAGCTTATGCTATTTAAACAACTATTATACTATAATTAACAAAACTTTAATTATCCACTGCTTACCAGCCTGAACATTATAAGCTAACCTTGCATTGCACCGTCCTACAGCAGACATATCAAAGCATTTTACAAATCGGGAGCCCGGTTACTAACGTAAAGCGTTGTGCGGCACGAATTTGTCTAAAACTCACACAGAAAGACACAATGATCCTGTTACCGGACTTATTTTTCTTTTGTCAAGTTTTATAGTCTATCTCGCTATATTCCCTGTTATAATTCAACTTATAATAATATTCCTGAAATGTCTTCCATGTATTATTGCAATGCCAAATCCAAACAATGAGTTCGTTACAATATTCCCTATCATAATTCAACTTAAACGCATATAATAATACTACTGAAGGGTCTCACCTGAAATAGTGTGATGCTAAAACGCCACCAACAATGACTACGTTGCATTATTCTCTGTTATAAATCAACTTCAATGCATATAATAATATGCCTCAAAGGTCTTACCTGTATTATTGCAATACCAAATCCTACGCCACCAACAATCATTACGTTTGAGTCGACCATTTTGATAAAAACGTCCATGCATCCCTGAAATAAAATGTAATAGTTGGTTGGGAAGATTTATTATAAAATAATAAGTTAGATGTTAGACAAAGATAAGGTGTAGCAAACCTGGAAAAGCATGTAACCGCAGATATATCCTTGCTAAAATCAGCAACAGAAGGCACGCCAAGGCCAGACGCCAAGCCTTTACTTTGTGTAACTTCGTTACTGCAATGCTTCAATCAGCTGAGAGTTCCTAACATGAGCTGTTTAAATGAAGAGAGATATTGCCATTGCAGCGAACTGATGCCACCATCTGTTCTTATCGCATGTAACATTATACAGTAATTATGTCAAACCTAATTGCTACCGCCTGAATGGTATTCAAACAGCTCACAATTTAACAGTTGTACCTTAACGAGCAGTGGGTTCAAAATTTATACGTACAGCTGGTGATAGGTTCAAACCAAGACCGTAGCACGAGTTTAAGCTAGTTCATACAAATATTTGAACCACAGCGACAAATACTACAATTGACTTGTATATATAGTTAACCATGCTTTCAAACTTTTGTTGGCATACTTTTAATGGAAACATTTCTACTGTAATTTTACAATATGCATCTGAGCAATAAAGTTTTATTTATATACAATACTCATCAAATCGGTACGTTATGCCTTTTATCACAGCCGCAGAAGCTGAGCTATTCTCATGGCCAACTTAACCATTCGGGGAGTATGTGAAATGCATGCGATGCCGCTCTCGATAAGTTACATCGACCACCGAGCCAGTCGATTACCACGTCTGTCGGTGCTTAATTATAGTGCTAATACGACAAACTTGATATATTAAAATTTCATAGGTTGACAATATTTGTGCGTTAATTGACCCCCATTATAACGTCTCACTTGTATTTTTGAGTAACACTGGGAGAAAGACTTCATATTGGTGTAGAGACGCCTTTTCGGACATAATGATTTCGGGACCCGTGCTTGCTATGGACAATAATGAGCTGAAAAGAGACGAAACTGATGTCTTATAACCTAGCAGAAACTTTTAACCTCCACTTGCAGATGTTGTCAGTAGTAAATATGCTATAGTACAGTCTGTTTATTTTATACTGCTAGGACACATATCTCTTTAACAATCTCGATGAATTAATGTGCATTTTGTATTATGTTGAACAAACTTTTGCCGCAACGGCGGGTTG
>JASANE010014460.1:0-57198 GCA_030248225.1 Trileptium ribeirensis
TAATCAGCACGGCATCGTTGGTATCACATTTATGTAGGTGTTGGAGAACCAGCGCCCTTCTCGCGCGACCAAGAATGTGTAGATGTAGCGTCCAACATCACAGGGAAAGTTAGTACAGTACTAGGCACAATTATGACTATTGCATTTAATCGAACAAACATCGAAAAGATATCGAGCAAGATTTAGCTCTCTGCGGACCAATGTGGAACAAACTACGAAAAGCTATCAAACAAAATTAAAAAACTGCATTGACAATTGAAATCGAACAAAAATCGAACACAACTTGAAAAGATTCAAATTTTTCGAGCAAACACTTAAACTAACACCGAGTGAAGATCAACCGAACAATATTAATACACTCATGTAGATTGCTGCAAATTATAAAATTGGTGTATATATTTTAAACAACTTACTATAGTTTTAAATGACGTAACAAAAAAATAGAGTTCTA
This sequence comes from Trileptium ribeirensis, assembly GCA_030248225.1. Taxonomy (NCBI): domain Eukaryota; kingdom Metazoa; phylum Nematoda; class Enoplea; order Enoplida; family Thoracostomopsidae; genus Trileptium; species Trileptium ribeirensis. Next base: position 452 of record JASANE010014460.1, read on the forward strand.
CACCGTCGTAGCGAAATATTGATCGTCTGACCATCGCCATGAGGCTGAGATATCGGAGCAATTGTTGTTCGATCTTCGGAGGACCAAGGCAAACAAACAAATTTTTGGTTCTACAATAAAAAAGTCTATAAACACTATAAGTCGAAAAGCTCAATTATATTTGAACCCAATAGTTTATTATTTCTGCGCATGAGAATTATGGCGAGACTGAACATACTGCCGCAAGCAGTAACAGTTAGCAAACATAACAATAATTATGTTATTCCCAAAGTGACGATTTCAGTAAATTTACAGCTAAAAATTTACAAAACCTAACTAACATCTAGTCACACGTAAACTGCCGAATCTGCTATAAAAGTAATGGTTTAATGCTCGTTCGAGAAGTACAGTAATTTCGTTTTCGAAAGGTGTTCGAAAGAATATCATCACTTTCAGGGTTAACGTTTGCTCAAATTCTGACAGGGACTATTAGACATCAAAATCATGCTTGGACTTCAGTATCACGACGGTGAAAACATGTTATCATACCAAAAACAAACGAAGTAACAGTATTAAACGGAATTTAAACTGGGACAATATGATAATTTCTGGTAATTTTTACTAATATAGATACTACTATTTACGATTGTAATGGCGAAGCATGTCGGCCCGCGCTATAATTATAACGGTGATGAATTTCTTAACGGGATTGTGTACATACGTCGCTCAGTGTTAAAATTGAAAATATAATAACACTTTCGCTTATTTCTATATAAATAATACCCTTCCGCAATGAATATAAATGAACGAAAATTACTTGGAAACGGTACGTTTATACATTTTTATAACATTTCATGCAAATAATATTTGAGCAAGAAAGCTACTCCTTGGGTTGTCCAAAGAATCGTTATTTAAAAACCTTGAGGGTTGTGTTCTTGCCCTCACTCTATTATAATCATACCATTATCCATTAGTCGCATTCTTCTGCATCAATCAACGTTTTTGCAATTTTATTGTTTTCGTAGGCTAACCATAAGTTACTGGTCCTGGTGTTTGAGTATTTTTAAAATGATTCCACATGAATACGTTCGTTATAACCATAGTTGTTATGTCATAATAAAAGATAGCTTTTAGATCAGCTGCGATTATGTCAAACTTTATCACCTTCTGAACTTGATATCTCTGTAGTGGGTTACACATTTGTGCAATGGGCGAACCGGCCGGGAGTCACGACTCGTTCAAAACCAAAGGCATGACTGATGAGCGCAAAACCAAAGGCATGATCGGCCAGACGAGACATCAGTTGTAAGAAAATTTAACTCAGATCACGGCGATAGTAGGAAAAAAGGCTGGTTTTTAACACCTTGAATTACTGATCCAGTTTTTGTATGATGGACTCTTCAGCACTTACTGCTACTTCTACAGTTGCCACCAAACTTGTATCCTCGACCTCCATGTTTGTAAAAACCTATAATATTTAACTGTTATCGTCGTTCTCAAATTTTATCTCAAAACAAATTTTAACATTTCGAAATAAACATGGTAGTCGGGATTTCCTGACCTTTATCGGAGGCACTACGACCACAGGTATTATTTAAATCACCATGAAACTATAAAATTTCTAAACACACACCTCACCGAGGACATCCATCGCGCTCAGGTTCATGAAAGCTCTTTAACAAATTATCGAAAAAGCTAGGCGAATTCCGTGCTCTACTGCTATAGTCGCTCTTCGAGATATTCCCGACGTCAAAATTGTGAAATTCAACACGGCCAGGGTTTGCTGTTTGCAAATCCTGAAACAAAATAATTTATTTATATCTACAACAATTAATAGACTGTCCGGAACCCGGAAACAGGGGCAGCCCCCACCCCCTAGAAATACAGCTGGAGTGGCACGCCTTTCGTTGCGCCGCGCTCCAGGCAAAAACCGCAGGTGACGCGTTTTATTTTGTAATGACGTACCGCATTCTAGGGGCGAAACTTTACTACCTGTTTCTTATCTTAGCTTACCCATCCACAGATGCGTTTTATATTATGTAGCGTCATCCTTCCAAGATGTGTTTTGGATGTTTTTATCTAAGCTTCCCTTAGATTTTTTATCATACGTTGCCTCTCCACATGTGTTTTAGCTCAGCTTGCCCCGTCGCAGATTCCCTGGCACATGTGGACGTGTGACAAATTTCTTGAGTGTCGCACTCAGTCATACAATACTGTGTATCTAATGAGGTCCACTTCTGTCCCTCACATATAGAAGAACCATTTGCATACTGCTTCACTGATGGACAGGTATTCAAATACATTCGTTTTAGCCCGAATTAATGAGTCGCATTTCGGCTACAGCGATATTTTGGGATAGAAGCTCCGCGTTAAAGTTCAAATGTCCAGTTGCAGAGAGTATAAGACGGGTCGGAATGAGGAGTAAAACGCCCATTTTCAAACCAAAACATAGCTACGCTTAAGTGAAAATTTGAGTTGATATCCCACATAACAACTAGAACATATGTAGTAGCTAATTTGTTCGAGTTTCTACTATGGACTCCTGGAAAATTTGATTAAGTAATGGATAAGCATCATTTCTGTTTCGTGGTTATGTTAGTAGACGTGAATACAATTAAGATGTAAGTTTGCATCAGTAAACAGTGATACCGTTGCCCATTACTACTATAATCGATACGATATATACAGCACTATGATATTATACCAATCGTATAATTTTTTATATTGGGGTGGAAGATAGAAGTCAATGTCGAATTGTTCTTTATATACAGCAAGATTATCGGCAGCTACGCAGTCCGCTCCCAATGAAATTGCCCTGTGACAAATATATTTTAACTTCTATGCATATCCTGACATAGATTCTCGATATACGAGTTTGAATATTACTTGAAATATGAATATTGCTTGAAGGCAGCCAACGTTATGTTGGATAGTACATTATGCAGAGGACTAACAAACGAATGATGCTTTGTTTTTAATTATGTCGCAAATTCACAGTAAAAATCAACAGCTGAATAAAGCGCCGTGCAAAACATACGAGCTTCTGTCTGTCTTTAACCAAATATACATACTTTTCGGACGCAGAAACGTATACAGGCTATGAAGTTCTTAGAGCACGTTTTCCATACAAATGGCTTTTCGAATAATCACAATGCTCTTTGATCTTAGCCATTTAACTGTGTCTGGTTTCAATCGATTTTAGCCTGTCCCAAGCCCGTAGCCCACAAATTTACTGTCAGGGAAGCAGGAGGGTTAGAGGAGTGGCGACCCCTGTGAAATTTATCCGACCCATCATGTATGACGAGTCGTCTCAATTTTGGCGACGACTCATATAGAGATAGGTTAGGCGGACCATTCCGTCAAGCTCTCCACCTTTAAATTCAAGTATTAAGTTCATATTATATATACATATCTATTCTAATGCTACATAAAACAGTTCTTTTCCATTATCCCCCAGCCCGAATTTGATCAATTTTGAAGATACAGAGCTGATTTTGGTATTAATCTATTCAGCTCGTTTATATTACTCATTTTACATACATCCCTGAAAAATATTTTTTTTCGATTTTTGAGGTCCCAATGGTCCCCTTGGGAACCCAAAATTTTTTCTTCGGAATATGGTCTTATTGGCACCATTCGACTCGGATCGATGAGAGAAATCTACTGGTGTGTATTTTATTGAAATCTACGCCACCGTTGGAAAGTTACGAGGTTCAAGTAACCCTGAGGGGCGGTACGTTATAACGTTAGAAAAAACAGCTTAGAGCGGGGCGTTTGGGGGGCGGTAGCCCCCGACTTAGGCTTAGACTTAGTGTATGTCTGATATTAGTGCCTTAGCTTAGGCTAAGACTAAGGCTTAGGCGTAGTATATCAGGAACGGCATGGGCTGCATTTTATTTTCGCCCCTCAGGGTTACTTGGCCCTCATAACTTTCTAACGTTAGAGAAGATTTCAATAAAATACACACCAGTAGATTTTTCTCATTAATATGAGTCGAATGGTGCCCATTATGGCCATACTGCGAAGAAAAAAATTTTGGGTTCCCAAGGACCACTTGGACCTCAAAAAATCGAAAATTTTTTTCAGGGATGTGGGTAAAACGAGTATTTTCTGAACCACCCATCGAGCTGAATCGATTGATACTAAAATTAGCTCTGCATCTTCAAAATCGACCAAATTCGGGCTGGGGGGATAATGGAAAAGAACCCATAAAACTTTTACAGCAATTATACACAAAAGCATATAGAATTTCCACATAGCTAAAAAGTATATAAATTTCCTTTAAATATATAAAAAAATTCGGGTATTTTCGGCTAGACCCCAAGGCCGAAATTGGTCAGTTTTGAAAATACAGCGATAATTCTAGCACTATAGCACTCAGGACGACAAGCGAGTTGGTTCAGAAAATATCATCATTGAACACATGTATGACTAAAGTTTTTTCAGATTTTTGTGATCTCAATGGACTTCCTTGGTAGCTAAAATTTTTGAAAAAAAATTTATCGGTACTAAAATTAGCTCTGCATCTTCAAAATCGACCAAATTCGGGCTGGGGGGATAATGGAAAAGAACCCATAAAACTTTTACAGCAATTATACACAAAAGCATATAGAATTTCCACATAGCTAAAAAGTATATAAATTTCCTTTAAATATATAAAAAAATTCGGGTATTTTCGGCTAGACCCCAAGGCCGAAATTGGTCAGTTTTGAAAATACAGCGATAATTCTAGCACTATAGCACTCAGGACGACAAGCGAGTTGGTTCAGAAAATATCATCATTGAACACATGTATGACTAAAGTTTTTTCAGATTTTTGTGATCTCAATGGACTTCCTTGGTAGCTAAAATTTTTGAAAAAAAAATTTATCGGTAAATGTATGATTTATCATTCAATCGCTATGCTCGTCAATGTTACGCTAGCGGTGGAAAAATTAGTGCAATAAGTTCATGCGTTAACGAGTTAGGTTTATGATTTCACATAAGTGGAAACACCAAAAAAAATCCCAGAAACCCCAGTGAGAATCCAAAATCAAATGTCATAAAAGTGGTTGAAATAGATATTTTCCGAACAACAAACTCGTCGGGGCTGAGTAGAATGTAACTAAAATTGGCGATGTTTCTTAAAAGTTGGCCAATTTCGGGCTGGGGATCTAACCGAGAAGACCCAAAGTTCTTACAACCATAGCCGGCTTCTGCAACCGCTAACATTACTCTCACTTTTTTACTATGATAGATGCCACCAAGTTGTAACTGTATGGTGACTACCGAGCCTGGCTGAGGCACTATCCATAATGTTCGGCCCGGCATCTTCTGCAGTAAGCGACGTATTTAATGTATTACGTGTGTGAAAATGTATTACATGTATTTGGATGCTACAAATGTAATTTGCTGAATCTTTATAGAGCAACGTTCGGGCGTGCAAATATTTATTACGTTAAACTCTTGTGTGACATGGGCAGGCCGAACCTAACTATAATGCCGACCCGGCCTAAAATTTGGAATTGATTTAGGGCCAGACAGACAGATCTAGGCCCAGGGCATCACCCACCGATTACGATCCATGCCCATATATATATATATATATATATATATATATATATATATATATATACATATATATATATATATATATATAGATATATATATATATATATATATATATATATATATCAGGGAGTAACCGGAACCGGAACCAGCAACCGGAACCGTCCATTTAAACCGGATCCGGAACGGGAATCCAAACTTGGTCTTCGAAATTTATATATAGTAAAACAGATGAAGGAGGAAATCAAGGTATAGTGGATTTAAAATGCATTAAAAATAGCTTTTACATTAAACTTAATGTATTGCGGTGGTATTATTGCCTTTCTGAAACTTTAAAGAGACTGAGGAAGTTAACAATGTTTATTTATCGATCAAATATGTCGATTTTTGGACACCCAGAGCAAAAATGCCTTCCACTATACACCATTGCGTATATTGCGTCAAATCGAATATGCTTACAAAGCTTGGAGCGTAGAATACACACTTTCGCTCTGTTTCCAGTCGCCTCTCTTTACTACACATACGTTTGTTGCATGTTCTTCTCTAGGAAACTTAAAATTATTGGTTCATATGATTCTAAGAGAAAGTAATAGATAGAAGGTAATTTTCTGATCAGTGGTCAGAGACACTATTTAGGCTAGCGTTGGACAAACAGTGCCCGTCAGTTAGATCATAATGATGATAACTTTGTAATCAGAATGCTGTAAATGAGACACACTGTGATTCTGCTCGCACAGTTTCAATAAATACAGTTCATTACCAAGAAAGCAGTTTCTAGCTGCGTTGCAGATAATGCTAGTTTACTTCAATTTAGACTGATTTACCAAGTTTACAAGCGCACTGACAGGTGCTTGACGCAATTTATGTTAGCCAAGCATGCCCTAAGTACTTCTGCGTAAGCCATACTCTGTTACCGAGTTGGACCGGTTTAATTTAAACGTATCCCACAGACTTCTGGATGTGTAAAATAGCGCTACAAGCATCGACCTGGCTTTGTTAACAAACTCCTGCAGGTTATTATGAAAAATTCCTGCTCAAATTATGTGCCCTACTTACGTTTCACAGGGCAAATTGGTTAGTTAATCTTATCTTTTGCTTGGTTGTATTGGAGCTTGATCATTGTATAATATATTACATATGTTTGGATTACAGGATGAAGCAAAAAACGTGGAAAATTTCAAACAAAATTTTTAAACCGGAATTCCGGTTCCGGTATGGTTTTTGCCCTTTGCCGGAACCGCAACCGGAACACGATTTTCGCCGGAACCGGAATTCCGGTTACTCCCTGGTATATAGTGTACTCATTGTGAATTTTATATGCACACACGAAGTCAAAACACAAACAATATTGTTTCATTCCCAATCTATAATTGTCAATCAGGATAGCTCTCATATAATGACTCACATTCGTTCAATTTTCGGTCACGAACAAATATTTCAGCTCGCTGTCAACATCAATCGCAATACATAAGATATTATAATAGTTGTACTACAATTATACCAGAACCGATTAGAGTTCCGCGACAATTTCACTAGGTCAAAATAGCCATTAAAGAAGCGAGACCGACGACATGCAACACAAGACAAGACAAGAAAACAAAATCGCATAACCTGGCCAGCTGACTTAAAGTATGACTGCCAACATCAACAACAATAACAACAGACCCTGCCTAGCACAACAGCTTCAGATCTTATTGTCACAGGGCGTCCGAGAATAATTTCCAAGAATAAAGCATCCCCACTGTGTATACTAAACAAGATAATTTTGTGTTCATATGCTCGAAGGCACAAGGACCATCACCTTTCCCACCCCACCCCCCCAAAGCTTAAAACCTGCTTGTGCATAGCCATACACAACTTCCGCCGACCTTATAACCTAATTTGATAGACAAGAAAAGCTCTTTCACTTTCGTCGTCATTTCGTATTAATCGCCGGACGACAACTCAACTCCAATTACTAACTACCACTAAATTGTACCATTGACGAGATGGACTAAATAAAACCCATGTTTCCAATTCTCTCATTCCGAATAATAATGTAACCAAACAATATCGAGAACTTTAATAGCCGCTGCATAGTTCCCGATGACTGGCGGCCGCAGCCAGCCAGTCTAGAATTCCACGGCGAGCTGAATGATGTCAAATTGATTGATTCTCTTGATTCTCTTTAGCAATGATCTCAACTTTATTTATAATAACCCGTTTCGATCATTGATAATTAATATTTATAGCATTTGTAAATAGTATCCACTGCAGCAATTCAACTGGTCGCGCTAACTTCTCTACCGGTTTATATGATTTCTAACAAAGAATGAAATAAATATATCTATAAAATTGTTACAAAGAATGAAATAAATATATCTATAAATTTTAAAATCTGGTCTTTTCGGATGATCAGGTATAATAATGGAAAACATTCTGCTTAACTACATCACGCCAAAAAAACCACCCTTCAGAATCAACATCAACATTTACGAAACTAAAAATCAGGATTTGGGCACTGCGCTTTGCCTAGAGATATTTGCGCCCGCAAGTATCAAAATGACATAGATTTTTGTCGGCATTTCACAAAATGTGAACCCCTCAGACAAGTACAAAAAACACATACCATTCATGTTAAGTTACCTGAAGCAGCATAATGCAATCGCAATTCACATTTGATTTTTTCCAAGTAAAAGCCGTCGTGTAAAAGATAATTGCATTGAAACCTTTGTTTTAAAATGAAAATGCAGACTAATAACATAAATCATGGCTGCTAAATAAGGTGTATATACACGCTGCAACAGTTTGTGCAAATTTGAGACCTTAGTGGATCCAAACCTTTAGAGTATAGCTCCACTTGCCAGCAACGAATTAAATAATGGTTTACTATAACGGTGACAAATTTTAGTGCCTTATAACAAGGTTTCGAGTAATTTGTTATCGCTCAGACCAAAACTAAAAACATACCAATGTTCTTTTAATGTAATTAACGTGCCACTGAACCATAAGTACGCGCTATGCTCGTATGCAACGCATGGTTTATGGTAACGCCAATACTTTACTTCGCTGTAGTTTTTGCAGTCGGGCAAAACGATACTACTGTCTACCGGCTTCTCCGCTCATTGCTAAGCCAACGCTATTAAACTATTCTCGCTTAAGGCCACATGAATAATTTTAATACATATTTTAAATTTTGGTCCTCAATATCATTAGGGATTCAAACGGAACGACCCCTACCCTCATTGCTAAGTCAATGCTATTAGCTTATTTTAGGCCTCAAGAATAGCTTAGTAAAGAACTAAATTTTATTCCTCAAAACACTTGGATTCTTCAAATGTGAGCGTTCGAACTTGTAAAAAATAGTCCGTTAACACATATGTCCTGGTCAAAAATTGTAGTTTATGGTTTTAAACAATAATTGTCGTACATCCAAACGTGTTTTATAGACATACAAATCTTAGTCTGCAGGAAGGATTACCGAAACTAACGATAAACTCACGACCAATAAAATCTTTAAGATATATCTTTTGTGCCAATTTGGAGCAGTTTTCAACAAATTTAAGTAAATGAGGGTTTTAATATATGTAAGATGTATGTTAATGACCACCGAAATTTGCTCACCAATACCGAACACTGTGCTTATAAATAGTAATTTTCGCGACCTTACCTTATTATGCCGAAAAATCTTGGGGCGGCACCCTCAGAAACGTAGTTTGAGCCCACCCTAGAAATAAGGGGCTCTGATTGACAACACCCGTAACATCAAGCACATGGCTCAACATTAGAATGCCAGCAGCGGCAGTCCCTCCGTAGCGTACTCTTGACACTTGTATTTAGATACAAGTACTTGTATTTTCCAAGCACCTTCAGCAGACACAGTATAAACATGTTGATGTAACCAATAAGTGTCGATAAAGGGCTACCTCCAAGGGTAGGAGCCCCCTCAAACCGAAATTTTCCAGCCCCTAAGCTGACGGACCTTCGAAATATGGGAGGACTCCATGGGAGGACAGGGCCATTATCTGACTTCCACTGCCAACTGAGGGTAGGATCCTAATCTATAGCTGTCTCCGACCCTCCTGGCAAGTAGCCTGATCCCTCCCTGTACCTAAGAGAATACAATTATAGAAAAATAGGGCGAAATTGTGGGAAAATTGGTAAAATAAGCGCCAAAAAATCTATTCCTGGAACCTCGGACCTGGGCCATGAATGCTTCGAAATCTATGGTGTAACTTCAGAAATCTTACAGCACCGCGCAAAATGTGCGTAAGGATTAATAGTTATTCGTCCTGCTTTTTCCTATTTCTAAGCTCAAAAATCAGTCAATCCCGCGTACAAAGGCGTCGATCCGACTCCATGTTTCTTTTTCGTTTAGTTCGCCAAAGCAAAAAAGCAATTTATACATTGTTCTCAGACTAAAGTTTTAAATATTAGTTGCATGACTATGTTGCTCGGCCAGACGTACCAGCCACAAGCAGAGCACACTATGCCCAAATTGTCTGCCGATGCACACTATTGTTCTTGGTAACAAATCGATTATATACTCTTTATATGTCTGGCTTGTAATATAGGTTACGAAACGCCGCGAGTTTTCATTAATAGTGCACATTTTTATTACTAAGCAATAATTGTGAACAAAATTGTATTATCTACACAATATCCACATCACCACAAGCTTTCAGATGCTTAATAGCTGTCATAGAGACAAATCACATCGACGCTTTACATTTTACACAGATGAACTGCTTAAACGCCGTATGTTAAGGGGTATCGCACGCGGATCACATCAAGTACTCTCCTCTCATGTGCAGTCACATCATAACTTGTGGAGTGATGTTGACATTAGTACGAAGTTTCATAGAACAAAAATCAGACGTTTGTGAGCCCAAGATACAAATTAAGAGTATATATTCGGTGGTTAAATCTACCTATGACCACCACATACTTCGACCCATGATAAATAGCTATAATAGCCGTCTATACCTCAAACAAAAACTATTTTAGTTAGATTGCATTGTTTAAGCGAAAAAAGTTGACATTAGGCTATGTGATTACATCAGTAAGAATTTTACAGCGGCTGCAGCTGGTGTAACGCTAGAAATTATTTTGTAGACAATAGGTTTTTTACAAATAAGTTATCCAAATAAAAATGGACATTGTCAATCCTTTAAATTTTTGCAATTCACGTAATAAAAATTCCCAGTTCCAAGCAAACCCGGTACCCGGACACTGTAGCACTTGCAAACTGCTTCGCAACAGCTCCTCTAATAATCAGAATAAATTGTGAGTAGATAATGCCAGAACAGTTTTGTATTAACTTCGTCAACAGCCACAATAATTAGACTATCAGTGAAAAACTCGTTTATATTATCATGGTAATGCAATGGACAAAGACATATTTTGCTTCCGTATTTTTGCGACGCCAAAATTCCGGGACACAGAGAGAAATTAGCTTTATATCAATAATTTTAACATGGAAAATTGACTGTGGGCTCGGAAGGAATTTCGAACGATTAAATGAGTCTCATAAGCAGCAGACGCTGCATAGCCACATCTGTGCGAAACATATAGTATGATTTCTATAATTTTGCCGGGCTTCCGTAATACCTGGGAAGTGGTAGACGCGACGCGAAATGGACCTACTGCAACCGCTATTGGCGTCCGCCGACCCGTTGATTTTGAATAATTTCTCGCCGATTATATATAATAAGACGTCGAATTTTCGACCACTATTTGACAGGCCCTGTCGAAACCCCGATGATTATAGCACACCACAATAAGTTACGAGATCTTATAAATTGTAAATTTTTGACCATCGAGCATACAGGCATATATATTTAAAGCTAATAATTTTGGACTGCGTCTGGTCTGGTCAGGCACACCCGGATTCTATGTTAGATCTTAGTGCCATGTCGACGGTCGTTTGAAACAGTCTAGTCCGATCCCACCATATCGAGGTTACATTGTACCACTCTGCATAATGGCATAAAACAATACCTAATCGTAAGCCTAATACTTAGCACAGGCTGACACAAGATCCCGAAATTTTCAACCAATACAATCGAAGATAAGACTCACACCTAAACGTGGGGTTAGGGTTACCACTTTTATGTAATTGGCACCTGGCTTGCTCTACTAGCACAATTTCATTTAAATTTTCAAACCTGGTTACAAATAGGATCAATGAATGTTTTTCTGTTCGAAAAAAAGATGTTAATTATTACTGCCCATTATACATTGAAGACGCACTAAAGTCAATTTATAACCATAAGTGTCGAGTTCTCTGCCAATGATTCCTTTATCCCTTTAAGGGGCATATATATATATATATATATATATATATATATATATATATATATATATATATATATATATATATATATATATATATATATATATACCTATATCAAGCAAAATTCAAATGCCGAAATGATTTCTTCACAGTAATACGTTGGTGCGTTGTTGTATCACTAAGTTCTGCCTGAGCCAAAGTTTTAACTTCAATCCACTGATTCTCGCACCACCACTGCCACAAGCGGATGTCGTGTTTTTAGTATCAGACCAAGCTTTGTCCCTATGAGAAAACTTTGATAATTAGAGTTGGCTTTGTTATCTGAATTGCTCGCAACCTACACAACGAGGCTTTATTTTTAGTATTTCGGCTTAGGCCAACAAAGTGCAGCGAATTGCACCATTTGATTTGTAGTTTGATTCAATCAATTATTATTATTATTATAAAATCATGGACGGTTATTTCTTGCAAACATTGTTGAAACTGGTTTGGGGTGGGCGAACACACACAAACTATAATAAATGAACCGATGGGAAAAGAATTCCATCGTCGTCGTCGTCTTCATTTCGTGTATGTCCTCTTATTCAAAATAGTCGCTCTCGACAATGAAGCCGAATTTTGCTGATTTATGTCGTCCGGTTTTGCTCCGTCAAATCAATCATGTTCCAAAACGCCATCACTCCATAGAGAAATGACACAAAATCTTACTACTTTACTTATAAGAGTATTTAGGTTCGAATCAAAAAAACGCGCAACAGAGAAGACGGCTTCAGCCCTGTTTTTCAATTTCAACCACTCTCTTCGTCGGCATGTTTTATAATTTATCACCCTTTTATATCAAATATATGTAGACGGTTTTCTTATAGCAGTTTTTGTCATTGCGATGAAAAACGCCGCTACCACAGCCCACAGATGGTCCTAAAATCATCACCGCCACAATGATGATTCTATTCAGCGTTTTTACATGGCTTACGGCACCCGACCGGTTGATACGATAGTTAGTTTCTACTTTAAACGTCCTAAACATTTGCCAAAACATAATTTAACCACTGCATTCAAATTAATAAGAAACTCTTTAACAATCCCTTATTTAAAACAGAGGCTTAGCACGCTATTTAGAAGTGAGGGGCCTACTAAACACTGGGAAATTGCGAATGTTATTTTTCATACTAAAATCGAACTGTGTCAAATGACATTTAACGATCAAATGGACAAATATTTCGTGCAAGCCACTAGCGGAAAAAACTTTAACGGAAACGAAATTGTAATTATTACTATTGACATTACTGTGTCAGGCTAACTGGCTACTATGTCTACTTACCTATACATTGCAAGAGCATAATAACTAGAATATTGGCGACATGCCAAGTGTATGAATTCGGATAAATGAGATGCTGTAACGTTAACATACAGTGAAACAACTCATTAAAAATATATTCCTGTTACGAAACAAAGATGTAACTCACCAAAAAATATTTATTAATCTGCTGTTCAATAAGGCATAGATGCGGCAAAACTGATAATCAGATATCTAATACGCACCCTAAGAGCGTTAACTGCACCTCAGAACTGCTTAAGAATCGTGAACAATATGTATGTAATCTATGTATATATAATAATCTTAACAAAAGCACAGTAGCACAGAAAACATAAATACAATTTGCCATAGACCGCATCACACTCGTCCGTTCTACACCACTCGCCTTGTCTAACCCATTGATATAACTACCCTACACGAAGAGATATGTTTAAATACAGTAGAGTGTCGAATCGGAATAAAACCTTTAAAAGGCACATCTAGCGTATTGTAGCATTCATATGAGCCCTCACACGTCCATATCGATTTACATTGAGATAGCGAATTCCTGTTTACAGAGAAAAAATATAAACGGACGCCATGATACGGCCTAGCGAGAATCCTTCGATTCCGAAGCTAACGCTTCTACATCTCCGAATTTAGCATAATGAATTCGAATCATTAATTGAAAACCAAGTGTTCCAGCAACCGACTCTGCTCATAAAGCTTTCCCCCTTAAGTACGCGGCATGGCTACGATGGGTGAGCAACTACAGTTTTTTGCGTAGCTATTTTCATCTGTTTAATTTCGCTACATGTAAAAGAAAATAATGTTAACATCGTTTGAGTACACTCTGACTGAAATTATATGAATCCAATACAAGACAGGTGCCTGGTGGAAACGATTGATCAAATCAATAGCGATTCACAGCTAGCCACATTGGAAATCGATTCGTTATAACCCACTGCAGTAATTTTTAAACAAGTTTTTTCAATGTTCATTTTTGCGGTTGACAGCATGCCTTAATAGTACGTACGTATAGCCAATCAAAATTTACAATAATTCCACAACTACAAACGTCATACATTTAACAGTTATTTCTAATTACAAAATAGCAAAAGCTAACTTCGGTTTATAAAAATTCTCTATTGCTGGTACAGCTGACAGCATGATGGACATGGCATAAGCTTGGCTCAATGGATTTGCGATTTCAACCTTTGTTTATCTTAAGAAATGAGGCAAACTAATCATGCCTGATTGGCCGAACGCCGAGAGAAGCAAAAAGCTAGGCTGGGCTTGTACTAAGAACAATGCACGGCTCTGGAGATAACTGATCAAGACCTAACATAATACAGTTAAAACCTAAACCTTATGGAATCAAGCCTTCAACTCAACGCTGATGATCCGGCCGTGCTCCATACCAAGCTATATATATCCAGCAGTGCCTAAAACTATTTGCTTATTATAAAATCAATTTTTGGAAAACTATTTGCTCGTTATAAAATAACTTTTTGGACCATACATCCTGGACATATGCTCTGAAATTTTGAAACGCAAATGGCACTAAAGCCCCCAAATATTATTTTTTCTGTCCTCCTTTATTTATTTTTATAGAAATACTAAAATTTCAATGTGTATTTATTCTATATAAATGGTCAGATCCCCGCATAACAGCAATGAAATACAGTTTTGGGTGGCTGAGCTTTATTCCGTCTGGACCCATATTTGACAAGAAATGAAACATACATTTCCACATTATAGATTCAACAAATGAAGAACGACAAGATTTCTGTAACCTTTCACAATTATTAATAATTATGATAAACATATCGTTTCCCATCATACAAAGTGCAAAACACACGAGTTGCACAACAAATTGACGGCCTTCTCGGCCGTCAATACAAATTTGTCGTCATAATTTACTAGTTCAGTTACATTTTGGCATAAATGACTTACATTTATATATATATATGTTTATAAATAGATAACTAAAGCGTTTTAGTATAAAACGCTTGACTTTGTTTGAGCGTCTGACCTTTGTAATATTGAAGAACTTGGAGAAGAAACATAATTAGAAATTACTACGAACACGTTTTTTAATGAACATATGATTAAAAGAATGATGTCTTTGCATCGGTTTCTTTTTACTTAGGAATCGTGTCCCATAGGAAAGTTTCAGTTCAACAAATCATTTCCACAAAATGTAGATTTTTTACAATCATCAGCGTATCATGGCAAGTTCTCCTGTAGAATGACTGTACAATATTTTGTCTCCCTAAGATGAGCTTAGTTTCCGCTCATTAGTAAACTTGAAATTTTTGTCATGGTACTCGAGCCAAATTCCATCAACCGACTATGCCGACTAATCGCAATCAGCTCTCTCACACACTTCTTTTCATCGTTAACTCTAATAATGTACCAAACATCTTTTAGACACTATTGAAAAACCATCAAAGCCAAAAAAACTCCGTAGTAAAAATCATCCACAATTGAAGAGCCGAAAAATAACCGCCACTGCCGATTCCAATGATGACGCAAACGACTAGCTATGTATCCGATTGCCGAAATAAATCAATTATGAAATTAAAATGTATAAACATGCAATCATTAAAATGACGACCTCTTTTCCAAACCACAAAAACGACTAAACTAAAACTGAGATTTTTAAGTGACTAAGCAATAAATGAAAAAGTTCAATTTTAAGTGACTAAGTAATAAATGAAAAAGTTTAAGGGTTTTAGACCCAGGTAGCTTACCGGACCCCCTACATTAAAAACTAAAAAGGTGGGTGTGGTACCAAATTTTACCAATGACGTAGAATGATGGAGACCTGCTTAGTTAGGGTTTCCCGCGAGCTTAGGGACCCGAAATAACTTAAAAATAAGATTTCAGGTGGTTTTGGACATATAACACCCTACTTAGCGTTATATGTTATTTCTTGATTGGGTAGGGGTGGACGGTAATTGTTATTATGACGGCTATCATATTATAGAGCCAACAGTATCCGGACGGTTTACTGGAGGACCCTAATAACTATTAAGTTCCCTTGTGAGTTTGTACAAATTGTACGGATAGACGCGTACGTTTATTTGAATACTTATCCTAGGATTACGCTGATACGTGCCGTTATTTTAATGTTCCCGCTTCCGGACGGCTAACTAGGCCCGATCTATGACTAGTGAGTAGTTATAGCTAGTTAAATTTATTGCTTGGTCTGGTTACCCGCTTCCCAAACTCGTCCCCGGTATACTCAGGTATATCCTTCCCAACTAGCTCCACAGGGTGTTGCTCAACCGAGGG
This sequence comes from Trileptium ribeirensis, assembly GCA_030248225.1. Taxonomy (NCBI): domain Eukaryota; kingdom Metazoa; phylum Nematoda; class Enoplea; order Enoplida; family Thoracostomopsidae; genus Trileptium; species Trileptium ribeirensis. Next base: position 16,849 of record JASANE010014460.1, read on the forward strand.
CTGTACACTTTGGAACTGGAAAGGGTCCCGTTATTTTTATGATTACACTCGTGCTCGCTCGATTTTTAAATGGGACTAATATAATTTATTACAGGAATAAGACACCTATTTGTGAAGTTACCTTGGTCATTCAACGTTAACTTTTAACAAGGCTAGTTATTGGAACACGCTACCGTTATTCATTATTCCACTAAAGTGAGAAGTCCGTGCCAGGTATTCACTTACAAAGAATCATAGGTTATGCGTGAAACTCTTAGAAAACCATTAATCTGTGATTGAATCTTGCACAGATCGCGAAACTCGTTGACATTAACTTTAAAATTCGAATCAAGGCATAACGTGGTAGCCAGGTAATCAATTCAAAGAGTTGATAAAACTAGTAACTCTATCGAGATTTCAGAACGTAGTGAAGCATAGGTACACCTACGCCTACACCTTTTGCGTGCACATCATATCAGCTCTCGATAGCAATCGTCGATATGCTATATGTGGGCATCACACAATACCAGCACAAGTTACAACAAAACTAACACCGGCAATGAGTTTCCCATGCCCCAAAACCCACAGGTGCAACTTAACAGCCGCCCAAGACGTCAGAACAAATTTTCAAATTTTGGGTCGAGGAACCGCGAGGGTACCTCAAACCCCAGAACCAGAGCCTTAATCGAAAACAAAAAAAGAGGCATCGAGATTTATCATTTTACTATGAAATAAAACCAACCAGAGAAAAAAATTTGAAAGTTACGATAAAAATAACCTTGCTTCAGTGAAGGGTACTAAAATAGTGTAAAAACTCTCATTTTGATTTCTGACCCCGATCCAAAGGGGTGCCATACACTTACTTGTACGCATGGATCCATGGGTCGCAGAGTAAAACCAATACCGGCAATGAGTTTACCATGCCCGAAAACCCCCAAGTGAAACTTTTCAGCCGCCCAGGATGTCAGAACAAATTTTCTAATTTTGGGACGAGGAACCATGAGGGTGCCATACCTCAAACCCCATAACTCCGAAACCGGAGCCTTAATCGAAAGACAAAAAAGGCATCGAGATTTATCATTTTACTATGAAATAAAACCAACCAGAGAAAGAAATTCTAATGTTAAGATAAAAATAACCTTGCTTCCGTGAAGGGTACTAAAATGGGGCCAAAAACACACATTTTGACACCTGACCCACGAAACAGACCACAAATCAAAAAAATGCTCGGGGATGCACACGGTAAATCGACTATGCCGGTTCGAATGAGCCCAATATCATAAAAATCGGTTAAGGCGTTCTCGAGTTATGGTCGATCACACACACACGGAATTTAAAAATTTCACCCCTGCAACAAACAATCTCCACTACGTTTCTCTACGTTCTGACAAGAAAAATCGCTAAATAAAATCTAACACTGTCGGAATCGTACGACGGTGCACCAAAAACTCCTGGTGAACGTAGTAGCAAGTGCATAGTGTAAAGGCTGTAATTTGTTTAGATAGATGTCACCTAACTCAGAAGAAACTTGCTCAAGACTGAACGAAGCTCAAAGAAAACGAAGCTAACGTATGTTAGCTAAAACGAAAAACAAATGCTAATTATGCAAATTAGCATTTGAAAAGAAAAAAACAAAGAAAACAGAAAGAAGGGAAAGCCCAGGGGACGGCGGGATATAATAAGTGAATTAATGATCCTCCAGGGGTTTTTAGGTATTTTTTGGGTTTTGCGATGGGTTTGGACCGGAAACCCCCTGATAGCCTGGTAGACCCCTAACACTTTGCTTAGTGGTGTTAATTTATTCGGTTTTCTTTGGGGTACGGGTTGTAATGGGATTTTTGGTTATATATATGTACCTCTCTTCCTCCGAGGTATGTCTGTTCAGATGGTAGGTATCGTCATATATAACGTTTTTTCTTTTTGTTGACAGACATTGACCATTGTGGAGGAAGTTGAGCCTCGCGGAAGCGAGGCGTGGTAGACATGAAAACACAAATAATCGTTACAAAGGTAGACAATTTGAAGCATGGAGCATGGTTATGACGGCTATCGGTACTTAAAAGCAGACGGGATTCCTCACCGGAAGATTGTAAGGTTCGAGATGTGGCCAATAGTATGCCGGTGGGACGTCTAGTTGGCGCGCGCCCTTCTTTGCGCGGTCAGTGATCGTGCTCTATATTTCTTGATCACTCCGGTTCAAATACTTGAACACCAAACGCGTAGTGATAAATGTTTATTACAAAACCGCATAAAACCATTAGGCACACTATTCGAGCCCTTAGCACCAGTAGGCTGTAACACGCTTTTGCTAATTGAGCAGCTAACGTTCACTGGTTGCGCGTTTCTACGCCGTACTATTCTTTAGTACTTTCGCTCACTGATCTCTCTAATTAAAAATACACCGGACACTTTTGCTTTCGTGTAAATATTGACACTGTTCGGCATTAACACACTCCAGTCTTACAGCCTTCGATCCCATTAGTTCAGATTAGATTATGTGCTAATGTAATACGCCTCTTGCGAGGTTTACACGACCGCCCCCGAGTGGCTGACGACGCAAGTTTATCTAAGTATCTGAACCTACGACCTAGATTTACGCTAATACAATCCTTATTTAAGGGTTAGGTTTGAGCGCACACCGATTACTTTGTAGATTAGCTATTGCGTTACAAAAGCTCTTGTGAGTTCATACAATCGACCCCCGAATAGCTGGCACGATTACAGGGTTATATAATTGCCTTAACCTGAGCCTTAGAATCACGCTAATAAGTGTCGGTTATATTATGTTTTGTAGTCGCCCCCGAATGGCTGGCTGGCTACTTGTGATGAACTATCCAGTAGCGGTCGACTACTAAATAGTTGAAGTTTGCTCAATCCCTGGATCCTCGAATGGCTGATCCGCTGGGTGGTTATTAGGTATAGAATTGCTGGAGATTGTGGTCGTCCAAATCAACTCCCCTTACTCGCCCGATCTTCTCAAGCCTAACACTACTTGCTGAGCCGCCCCCGAATGGCTGACAGACCCAACAAGCAATGCTATTATACCCGGTCCCCTGGTGTTATATTCTCCCTGGCTTTCTCACTCGACACTTGAGATGACGAGAATTTATGTATTATTAAGGAATATTATAATTATATGTGCAACAATTCCTTCCCTAAGTGCCACTAATGTGAATAAATTTACAGGAACCGCCACTTAGATTTGCCAAAGTATAAAAGCCCTGACATACGCTCCGGAAACCCGAGTATAGACGTTTCCTTTATAGAAATGTTGTCGAGGAAGCCGAGTATAGGTGTTCCTTTTTACTGAGTACCGCAGAGGATCCCGAGTATAGGTCTTCCTTTCCCAATATAGCCAATCTAACAATAATTCCAATTTCCTGCCAAGTCAATATTTTAACCGCATTTTGCGAAAATCTCAGTTATGTCGTTAAAACCGTAAAAATTTAAAGAATACTAAGCGGTGCTGTGCTGTTTTTCAAACATTAACTATAGTAAAAATAACACTGCGATGAACGTATCTTAATATCAGGGAATAACCGGAACCGGAACCAGCAACCGGAACCGTCCATTTAAACCGGATCCGGAACTTGGTCTTCGAAATTTATATTTAGTAAAACAGATGAAGGCAGAAATCAAGGTATAGTGGATTTAAAATGCATTAAAAATAACTTTTACATTAAACTTAATGTATTGCGGTGGTATTATTGACTTTCTGATACTTAAACTGATACTTAATCTGCTACTTAAAGAGACTGTGGAAGCTAGTAATGTTTATTTATCTGTTCAAATATGTCGATTTTTGGACACCCAGAGCTAAAAATGTCTTCCACCATACACCATTGCGTATACTGCGTCAAATCGAATATGCTTACAAAGCTTTGAGCGTAGAATGCACACTTTCGCTCTGTCTCCAATCGCCTTCCTTTACTACACATACGTTTGTTACATGTTCTTCTGTAGGAAACTTGAAATTATTGGTTTATATGATTCTAAGAGAAAATAATAGATAGAAGGTAATTTTCTGATCAGGGACACTGTTTAGGCTAGTGCCCGTAAGTTTTGGACAAACAGTGCCCGTAAGTTAGATGATAATGATGATAACTTTCTAATCAGAATGCTATAAATGAGACACACTGTGATGCTGCTCGCACAGTTTCAATAGATACAGTTCTTTGTCAAGAAAGTAGTTTCTAGCTGCGTTGCAGATAACGTTAGTTTACATCAATTTAGACTGATTTACCAAGTTTAAAAGCGCATTGCCGGGTTCTTGGAGCAATTTATGTTAGCCAAGCATATCCTAAGTACTTCTGCGTAAGCCATACTCTGTTACCGAGTTGGAACGGTTTAATTGAAACGTACCCCACAGACTTCTGGATGTGTAAATAGCTGCTACAAGCATCGACGTGGCTTTGATTTGTTAACAAACTCCTGCAGGTTATTATGAAAAATTCCAACTGAAATTATGTGCCCTACTTACGTTTCAAACGTCAAATTGCTTAGTTAATCTTTTCTTGTGCTTGGTTGTATTGGAGCTTGATCATTGTATAATATATATTACATATGTTTTTATCACAGATGAAGCAAAAAACGTGGAAAATTTCAAACAAACTTTTTAAACCGGAATTCCGGTTCCGGTATGGTTTTTGCCCTTTGCCGGAACCGCAACCGGAACACGATTTTCGCCGGATCCGGAATTTCGGTTACTCCCTGCTTGATATATACCCTACAGCGGACGTAAGTTAATGCTGAGAGGCACTAGCTAAGCAATTTTGGACAATAAAAGCAAAATTAAAACAACATGTTAGGTATTATGAATTTTGGTGAAGCCAACACTCCAACTTCTTCAGCCACAAAATTCTCACAACTTGCGCACAGACAATCATCAAATTTGTTACATTTTGTGGTTTGTATTGGGGTAGGGGTAGACTATAATTTACTATGGCGGCTATCGGATTATTAAAAGGGGATGGGATTCGACACTCGAAGATGTGAGGGTCGTACGCGTGGCCAGTAGTATGCCGGTGGAGATTATTTATGGTTCCCTTTTTGGCGCGCGTTACTTAGGTCAGCGTACTTTTATTCCTTACAGCGTTGCGGCGTGCTACTATGTTGAGTTTTTGTGGGACCAATATGAATATGAATCACAGACACCTTGCCGAAATAGGGATTTTCCAAATTTCGGCATATTGTTTCGTGGTTTTACTTTACAACATTGCTAATTAGGTTATCAAGTACGCTAAATACGATGGTTCTTCTATGTAGATTCCAACATGATCATACTGGTCCTTTTCATGTTGTTTCAAAGGATTTACGATCGACGAACCGGATTTCCAAAATGTATTAAGTTTTCATTTGTTTTCTTATTTACTGTGTGCAGACTGATCCATATATAGGTTCTTCGGCACGCTGAAGACGATGGTTTGGTTATCTAGATTCCAACACTTATATATCATACCTTTTACAGGTGTTTTCTATGAAGTTAGAGTCAACGAACCGGATTGCTAGAATATAGTTTTCAGTAGTTTATTTACATATTGCGTCCAGGGCATCAAGAACAGTCTATATATGTTTATACCATAATTCGATTATCTAAGAGACTAGCACGAATACTTGGAGCGTATTCAGTTATTTTCGGTCGATTTAGGTTTGACGAGTTTTTATGGTTTTCCATGAATTACAGAGGTTACAAAGGTTACAGAGTGTAGTATATACATCAGACAAAAAAGCCCGTTCACTTCGCACAAATACCACTTCACGAATCAACACTCGCTCCGCTTCACCCTCGCTTGCGAGTCACTAGTAGTAATATACTCCATCTGATAGCTGCATATAGTTAAGTAGTTTGGTAAAATTTTAGCGCACTAGCTTTAAAATAAAGCCAGAAACATTCATTTTTCAATTACAATGTGTTCCGGAGATTTTTAGGCAATCGATCGTAAATATATAAATCTTTCCAACTGAGAAGCACACCGCGATATCGCTGTTCTTATACATACCTACAGACTCACTGGAATCCTATCACCTATGTTATTCAACCAATCTTGTCATGGTTGGTAATAATTACGACGCGGTTCCGCAAAAATTAAACAAACGCGAAGGAAACAGCCAGTATTTCAGATCAAACTATTACTAAGAGCAGTTGAAAACCATCAGTTGTTTCGCTAATGATAACGCCAGTTGTAAAAAAATAAACATACTAAGACAAAGTATGTACAGAACCTGACATTGTGCGCTCTATTCTGTGCGGACACCACTTTCTGTTGAATTTCCTGAAGCGTGTCAAATCTTTGTTGAACTTTGCCAATGGTGAGCAAAATCTGAAAGAGTCAAACTACGTAAAGGCATCATATATGCATGAGTAAACTTAAGCTGCGCCCCTTACCATCCTCTTTTGACAAAAGCGATTGCCGTTCAGTTGTACACTGAACACAAATTTCATTTTTGCGTTAAAGAACAGAAATTAGTCCGTTTCATATTCCACACATTATAATTTGGAAATGTTCGCGAACACACTGGTGTTAAAGTACAGGGACCGAATTGCATTCGCTAATGGCATTATGGAACAGAAAAATGTCGAAATTGGATACGGCTGTTGAAGTTCGAGTTTTGTTCGCTAACAACGTTTTGTACATGGTGTCAAAAGAGGATGGTTGGGGGCGCATCTTAAGTTTACTCTTGCAATACTGGCTAGTCCAAACTTCGGAAATTATAGCCGTGGGCACACCTCACCTGCCAGGGGGTGGCGGATTTTGTTGGGGTGGCATTTTTTTGCCGGATTTTATCGCGTTTAGACATTAATTTGTCTCAGCAGAGGGCTTTGAGCCGGGGGTACCCGAATTTTTCCCGGGGAGTAGGTGCCGGGGTTACCTCCGTTTTGCCAGGGCCCCCCGCCCCCACTTTGGACTAGCCACATATATAACTCTTCAAATTTCGGCGCCTAAAAATTTATTAAATCACTAGCATTGATATATTAAAGTATTAGCGAGAACTGCAAGAATTTTGAGTGAGCAGTGAAACGAGCGAAGCGAAGAATTCTTATTAGACGTGACAGTGACGAAATTTGACTATGTCGGTTATTAGGTTTTTAGGGTGACACGCATAATGCAACTTTGGCTGGGTGAATTTATTAGCACAAAAACTCATTTGAAAGCTCGAAACCTCTGTATGTGTCATTCAGTTAGGTGCGACATTCGCTCAACGACGGTTGTATACCTGGCTTTTCCACTCACCGCAAAACGTGAGGGGTAGTTCCAAGCTAGCATGTCCACACTGTGGACTGGCCCCATAACTCTTTCGAAATTCCCCATGTTCGTGAGATTTTCCCCATGTCCATCCCCTACGCACTCGATCGAAACTTTTATGTTCAACTAAATCCAAAAAATTTTGCCTGAAAATTTATGTTTTTAATGCAAAATTTTGTAAACTTAAATTTCCACTATTTCTAATGCGAAAACTCGATTTTACAGCTTGAAAATGCATGCAAACAGTAAAACATGAAATTATGGAAATATTTTGTATTTTAAAGCAAAATTTATTCCCCGCCCCAATTTTAAATTTCCACCGAGAATGAAAATGCCCCCCCCCGAAGTCCAACACTTTTCGGGGGGCTGTGGACAGGCCAGGCAAAGGACACCACATGTTCATTCTCTGTGGAAATTTCGAGTGGTGGAAACGAAAGTTCTATTTTTTGAAATATCTTTGGCCTGTTTAGGCTAGAGTTTTTTTCGGCACTGATGATATTAATAAAAGTCGTAACTGCCTCCTTATTAAAATACACGAAAAATATTACAGTCTTACCAACTACTTATTTTATTTGGTGTTACGAATCCAAAAAATTTTGCATGCAAATTTATGTTTTTTTGAATGCAAAATTTTGTAAACTTAAATTTCCACTATTTCTAATGCTAAAACTTGGTTTATGAGGTCCACTAATACAAAACAAGGTAAATAACATTAAAGTGAACAATTCAAAAAATCCCGGTTTGTTAAAAATTAACTCCTGTTTTACCATTTTTTCCACTAGCAGCTTTGAAATCCACGATTTTCCCCAGGTTTTTGGAAGTATGGATTTTTCCGGTGCTATTAATAATGATAGTACGTTTATTTAATAATTATATATACTTGAGCTGACGAATCGACGAATTTATGTAACACGAAGTATAAGTTATTGCATTCTATTCCTGGCTTTTCCATTGAGGGTTGAGAAGGCCCCTAGGCATTTTGGCCTCCCCATGTATTTTTAGTTTACCGAAGCCCAGTCTCCCAGGAACTTTTCTGCACGATTAAAAAAAGGCCCATGTCTCTCGATGGGACAAAGTATACTATTTTCTGTTATGCGTGAGTAAACTTAACCTGCGCCCGCTGACTATCCTGTTTTGTTATTTGGAAAAAAATTGTGTTACCGAACTCTATCAACTCAAGCAAAAATTTGCTGTTTTCTATTCGCGAACATTAAAATTGTTTGCGGACGAAATTTTATCGCTTTTGAAGCACCGAGGGTTATGTTCGCAAACTTGAGAAAATACAGGACCCTTTCGTTTATGCCGCCGCATTTATATTGCGCGAGCAGAGACGAATCCTAAGTGAAAACTAATAATTGTCGTAGAACTGTTATTGGCCGATTGCGAATCAATACTTCTGGGCTAGCCATGAATCGAATCCCCTTTCTTACTTGTTCGCTAACAATGGATGTGGATTCGACATCGGGTTTTATAAAATAGGATAGTTAGTGGGGCAGGTTTAAGTTTAATGGCGCATTATGGGCTCAAAAATGTCTAAATTTCCACCACTGAGCTAAAACTAGATGTTTTAAATAGGATAAAGGGATTTACAGAATTTTTGTGTTACGGGCGAGAAATATGCTAATTTTACCGTATTCTCACTGAACAATCAGTAAACGTAAACCTGCTGGGCTTAGGTATCATGGTAATGATACAATGGTCAAAAATTTATCATGGTGATGATTGGTAACAGGTTTATAAGTATCGTGTTGAATTTGTAAACATATCAAATATCAACTCGGACACTTATCCACCACACCTGATACGCGCTGAGAACCTGCGACCTGGAAAAATTCTTTCAGTTAAAAGTTATGATTCATTTTAGTTTTCCAGTCATGCGAAATAGATTTAAATTCCAGATCACATCAGCGTATTAGGAACCTGTTTCCGCAGGCGCCGTGACATAGTGTGATAAACTACGTCTGGAGGCTATCACCGTGCCTGCTTTTTAGAACGAGTAATTATGCTAAAAGTTAGTATATACGAATAAAAATGCCAACGAGATTTTGATATTTCCGTAACTTTGCGTTCTACCTCAAAATGTAAAGGTGTGAAGCCAGCGATGAACAAATAATTACACCAAAAGAATATACGAGTAAAACGCCAGATTATTGTGATATATTTCGCAATCAAAACTTAATGTTTCCTAGCTCTACGTGATAGAGCAAATGTGTGTTTCATGTGTCCCCGTTTTTTCCGCTTCCGGTGAACCCTACGAAATTTACTTAACACTGCATGCTCGAGTAAACGTTGGCGGCGTCGCTTAATATAACTACGAATAGCTACTAAACTCCACAAGCATATGACAAGTACAAGCCACATAGAACATGCAATTATTATAGTAAAAATAAAAGCAACGCACTCAGTGTTGTGGCAACGGAATAGAAGGGCTGCATTTGATGATTCGATCGCAACGTTTTGCTTTGATGTCCACATCCTGAAATACTGCATATAGCTATTATCGATCACGACAAAAGTTTAAACAAGCATATATGTTATTGTCAAGAATAATCTTGTATTCCAATTACGGCATGAAATGCAATTTTCAAACCATTAAATATTTCTAATAGAACGAGATCTAAACTTTTAGTATTCCAAAACAAATTATTTAAATTTCTATCAGATTATCAAAGAATCAAAATATTTGATATTTAGTGTGATAAAACCAAAAACTTACGCAGTAGGAATATTAGCTGGAATTAAATATGCCATTAGCTGAAAACTATTTTAGTTCAAGGAATAAAATTTTTCGATAATACATTAGTAATCTTGACAGCAGTTGTCTCAAATAAATTCAATTGTTAACATGCAAATATACTGTATAACAATAAAGATGCTTTAAAGTTTATAAATAAACATGCAATCTTTATTATTAATTTGTAATATAATATAACATTAAAAACAGTATTTAAAATAAATAAAATCCACTTACATTAGCTATGTCGTCTTTAAGCACTGGAAAGAAAATTAATTATATACAGTAAAACAGTCACAACTCTAAGCAATATAAATATAAAAATCCGTAATTTGTTGTGCAGACAACTTGCACTCAGGAGAGTCAAGTGTCGAATTTGGCAAATTTGTCGATCATTTCCCTTTTTACGCAATTCAACTCACCGGGCAAGCTATTACCCGAGTTTTGTACCCAGTTCAACACATGTGTCGTAGTTAAATTCCGACCGGAAGCAAAGGTCAGGTATTCCTGAAGAACAGGTCTAGTGCCGCCTAGAAAAAAATAGCTGTCCTGTATTTCAACGAACGCTACAATAAAGAAATCAATGAACTGATAATCGATGAAATTGCGAATTTATGATGGAACTATGCAACCCCTATCGGTCTGTGAGTCGCGAAAAATTCAAACTTGGGTCCATATATGCCGAAACAAGGAAACAGAATGTTACTAAGCGCCCCCGTCCGCGATCCTGGTCTATTGTTGAGGATGCCACGTTACCCCGTGGCACGCCGCGCTGCACTTAGCTCCCTGATGTGGCACCTCCTCTCCCCCCCAGTACACGCCCCGCAAAGTTTTACCAACAGTTAACATAAGTGTAAAGATTGATGAAAATTGGTATTTAATTGGCCAAAGTGAGAGGTCCTCGGGGCGAATGGAGGTGCTCAACTTTTTTAGCATCCCCCTGCAGGCCCTGTCCCACCTCCCTGCAGACAGCTCTCTGAGATGTCGGAGCATCAGCGTCTAAGCCTTCGCGCAACATGCAACCCCAACTCGGGGAAACAACTCAGAAATAGAATCCCGAATTTGACAACACGTCACAGGTTGAAATCTACCAAAGATCCACAAGACAGATAATTATTCACACGGTTAATTTGTTTAGTGGGCAATAAATCTTTTTTCAGGTTGTCTCCGTCAAGTCAGATTGATCCATGGGTAATCGAGAGAATGCTCAGCTAACGTTCGCGCTTCCAAAACCAAGGTTTCCATTCCGCCAAGCAACTGATTGGTACCTGGGTAAATGGGTTTGAAGAATAATAAGAGAAGTACAATTTGCAAAGCCGTTCAGCTTGTCAAGTCAATCTCTCATCAATCGTTAGTAGTAAGTCTATCAAATTTTGCTTCTCATATATCAGTCTAGCCAGATTAGCGGGCGCCCGTTCGACTTCGCTTATGGAAGAGTTCCAATCTGCAGCTCTGTGCATTGGAGCTGACCAACGCGACCAACCGAACCATAAATTGACGTCGTGCAGAATGTGTGCAGTGACAGATTAATGCGCAGGTTCATTGTTTCATCGCGATAAAAATGTTGAGGTTGCCGTTTAACACTATTTCAAATGGAATGGCTCTTATCGATCGCCCGCAGTATCCGCTAAGCCCCTTGATCTGGAAGTCGTCACCCATAGATTATACCAAACCGGTGTTTCAGCTCCTTCAATGTAAACCAACAGCAGACGTGTTCTGCGTAAAAGCTGTGGTTCGAGCCAGTGTCATCCCGGAAGTCGAACGGGCACCCGTTGATCTGGCTAGGCTGATGCAGATGAGGACCAAAATTTGATAGACTTATAACTAAAGATTAATGAAAGATTAATTGACAAGCTGAACGGCTTTGCAAATTGTACTTCTTATGCTTCAAACCCATTTACCCAGGTTCCAACCAGTTGCTTTGCCGGATGGAAACCTTGGTTTTGGAAGTGCGAACGTTAGCTGAACGTTCTCTCTGTCGCCCATGGGTGAATCTAACGTGACGGAGACAACCAGAAAAAAGATTCATTGCCTACTGAACAAATTAATCGCGTGAATAAGAATCCGTCTTGTGGATCCTAGTGGCTGGGAGATTTCAACCTGTGACGTGTTGTCGAGTTCGGGGTTCCATTTGTGAGTTGTCTCCCCGAGTTTGGGTTGCATGTTGCGCCAAAGCTTAGACGCTGACGCTCCGAGGTCTCAGAGAGGTATTTGCAGGGAAATGGGACCGCTAAAACTGAAAAAAGTTAAGCACCTCCACTCCCCCAGGACCTCTCAATTTGGCGAATTAAACACCAATTTTCATCAATCTTTACACATATGTTAACAGTTGCTAAGACTTTGCGGGGCGCGTACTAGGGGGGGAGAGGAGTGGCAAACCAGGGGCTGAGAGCGGCGCGACGTACCAGGGGTAACGTGGCATCCTCAGTGGTAGACCAGGGTCTCGGAGGGGCGGGGGGCGCTTAGTAAAACCCTGTTCCCTTGTTTCGGCATATATGGAACCAAATTTGAATTTTTCGCGACTCACAGACCGATTAGGGTTGCATAGTTCCATCATAAATTGGCAATTTCATCGATTATTAGTTCATTGATTTCTTTCGGTAGCTTTCGTTGAATTACAAGGCAGCCAATTTTTTCTAGGCGGCACTAGACCTGTTCTTCAGGAGTACCAGACCTTTGTTTCCGGTCGGAATTCAATTAGCTACGACACATGCGTTGAACTGGGTACAAAACTCAGGTAACAGCTCGCCCGGTGAGTTAAATTGCGTAAAAACGGAAATGATCGACAAATTTGCCAAATTCGACACTTGACTCTCCTGAGAGCAAGTTGTCTGCACAACAAATTACGGATTTGCTTCTCGAGAGTTCGTCGTTGGCGATGCTGTTAGGTTCAGGCCTGTTATTTAGATATACTAATCACCTTGCTGATATCGTATATTCTCGCAAGTTACTATAAAATTTTCATGACAAGAAAATGTAAAAACTCAACAAAATGTAATCGTAAAAACATCTTTAAATAGACCACTTGCGCAGCGACGGGGACGTAAAGCTCCACTAATGGTTTAAACGTGATTATGATCATATTCTAATAGCGAACTTAGTTATCCCCTAGGGCTGTTAATATCTTCTTGCCATATCGTTATTACGTTGCGTATAAAATTACATTGTGGTCGCACTTTCAATGCTGAAATTATGTCTGCAAATCTACCATCAATATTATTTAAAACAGGCTTTCATCAACTGTATTCCAGAATGCGATCTTAATAAGTTGTAACATTTGTTGCCGAAATTTATGTACCAAAACTAAGTGCTGGGTCATACTGTTTTGAATGTTTATTAATTTATGACGGTTTCCATATTTATATTGCTTAGAGTTGTGACTGTTTTACTGACTATAACTAATTTTCGATTCAGTGCTTAAAGACGACATAGCTAATGTAAGTGTATTTTATTTATTTTAAATACTGATTTAATGTTATATTGTATTGCAAATAAATAATAAAAATTCAATGTTTATTTATAAACTTTAAAACATCTTTATTGTTATACAGCGTATTTGCATGTTAACAATTGAATTTATTTGAGACAACTGCTGTCAAGATTACTAATGTATTATCGAAAAATTTTATCCCGTGAACTAAATAGTTATTCAGCTAATGTTTTGATTCTTTGATAATAAATTTAAATATTTTGCTTTGGAATACTAAAAGTTTAGATCTCGTTCCATTAGAAATATTTAATTGTTTGAAAATTAGCATTTCATGCCGTAATCAGAATACAAGATTATTCTTGACAAAACATATATGCTTGTTTAAACTTTTGTCGTGATCAATTATAGCTATATGCAGTATTTCAGGATGTGGACATCAAAGGAAAACGTTGCGATCGAATCATCAAATGCAGCCCTTCTATTCCGTTGCCACAACACTGAGTGCGTTGCTTTTATTTTTACTATAATGATTGCATGTTCTATGTGGCTTGTACTTGTCATATGCTTGTGGAGTTTAGTAGCTATTCGTAGTTATATTAAGCGACGCCGCCAACGTTTACTCGAGCATGCAGTGTTAAGTAACTTTCGTAGGATTCACCGAAAGCGGAAAAAACGGGGACACATGAAACACACATTTGCTCCTTGACGTAGAGCTAGGAAACATTAAGTTTTGATTGCGAAAGATGTCACAATAAATTGCATTTTGCTCATATATTGTTTTGGTGTAATTATTTGTTCATCGCTGGCTTCACACCTTTACATTTTGAGGTAGAACTCACAATTACGGAAATATCAAAATCTCGTTGGCATTTTTATTCGTAGATACTAACTTTTAGCATAATTACTCGTTCTAAAAAGCAGGCACGGTGATAGCCTCCAGACGTAGTTTATCACACTATGTCACGGCGCCTGCGGAAACAGGTTCCTAATACGCTGATGTGATCTGGAATTTCAATCTATATGTTTCGCATGACTGGAAAATTAAAATGAATCATCAAAACTTTTAACTGAAAGAATTTTCCAGGTTGCAGGCTATCAGCGCGTATCAGGTGTGGTGGATAAGTGTCCGAGTTGATATTTGATATGTTTACAAATTCAACACGATACTTATAAACCTGTTACCAATCATCGCCATGATAAATTTTTGACCATTGTATCATTACCATGATACCTAAGCCCAGCAGGTTAACGTTTACCGATTGTTTAGTTAGAATACGGTAAAATTAGTATATTTCTCGCCCGTAACACAAAAATTCTGTAAATCCCGTTATCCTTTTTAAAACAGTTAGTTTTAGCCCCGTGGTGGAAATTTAGACATTTTTGAGCCCATAATGCGCGATTAAACTTAACCTGCGCCCACTTACTATCCTATTTTATAAAACCCGATGTCGAATCCACATCCATTGTTAGCGAACAAGTAAGAAAGGGGATTCGATTCACGGCTAGCCCAGAAGTATTGATTCGCAATCGGCCAATAACAGTTCTACGACAATTATTAGTTTTCACTTAGGATTCGTCTCTGTTTGCGAACAAATTCAATGTAAATGCGACGGCATAAACGAATGGGTCCTGTATTTTGTCATGTTCGCGAACATAATCCTCGGTACTTCAAAAGCGATAAAAGTTAGTCCGCAAACAATTTTAATGTTAGCGAACAGAAAACAGCAAATTTTTGCTTGAGTTGATAGAGTGCGGCAACGCAATTTTTTTCCAAATAACAAAATAGGATAGTCAGCGGGCGCAGGTTAAGTTTACTCGTGCATAACGGGAAATAGTATACTTTTGTCCCATCAAGAGACATGGGCCATTTTTTAATCGTGCAGAAAGGTACCTGGGAGACTGGGCTTCGGTAAACTAAAAATACATGGGGAGGCCAAAATGCCTAGGGGCCTCATCAACCTCAATAGGAAAGCTAGGAATAGAATGCAATAAACAAACAAACAAACAAAAAGTTTATTCAGGAAACAGTTATATTACACATATAGAAAGAACAAAATAAGTATGATATGAAAATTCACTGAAACCAGAATAAACATATAGTAAGATGATTATGTGATTTGGGGGTAAACCACTTGGTATTCATCTATCTTCACGAGGAAGGTTACGATCAAACTTCAAATACCGGGATAAGTCAACTCTATCTAGTAATTTGCGAAAAGACTTTGAATTGATTGCACGAATGAGGGGCAGATTATTAACTCTGCACGGTAAGTCATTCCAAACAGGTTTAACACGCTGAAAAAAGGAATGCTTAGTGCTTTCAAGACGACAATGGCTAAGTAGTAGTTTAGCATCATGACCCCTTGTGCGTCGGTCAATAACTTATATTAGCTCGTGTTACATAAATTCGTCGATTCATCAGCTCAAGTAGAATTATTAAATAAACATGCTATCATTATTACAAGCACTGGAAAAATCCATACTTCCAAAAAACCTGTTGAAATCGTGGATTTCAAAGCTGCTAGTGGAAAAAATGGTAAAACTGGGGTTGATTTTTAAAAACCGCTATTTTTCAAATTGTTTACTGTAATGCTATTTACATTGGTTTCTATTAGTGGACCTCATATTCAGGTTTGTGAAACTATTTGATCGTTTCGAGCTTCTGAGCTAGTGAGATCTGCTAGGCAGTTAATTTTTATGGTTTTATTATTTTATGCTAGCGGAATTCATTTATGCTTTTATCACATATATACATGTAAGTATGTTTTGTTGTACATAAACTAGATGAAAATAGGCCTATCTCCATTAAGGAGGTGTAAGGAATTCCCCACACTCGGCCATGCCTCCACCTCAATCGTCAAAATGCTGTCATGTTCTCTTTCCGCCCACTCCAGAGAATCCCCAATGTGTTATGTTGATTCATAACACCAAATAAAATAAGTAATTGGTAAGTCTCTGTAATATTTTTCGTGTATTTTAATAAGGAGGCAGTTACGACTTTTATTAATATCATCAGTGCCGAAAATGACTAAGCCTAGCATAAACAGGCCAAAAATATTTCAAAAAACATGTTCAAAAAATAGAACTTTCGTTTCCACCACTCGAAATTTCCACAGAGAATGTACATGGGGTGTTCTTTGGCTGGCCTGTCCACAGCCCTCCGAAAAGTGTTGGAGTTCGGGGGGGCATTTTCATTCTCGGCGGAAATTTAAAAGTGCAGCGGGGAATAAATAATGCTTTAAAATACAAAATATTTCCATATTTTTATGTGTTACTGTGTGCATGCATGTATTTTTAAGCTATAAAATCGAGTTTTAGCATTAGAAATAGTGGAAATTTATGTTTACAAAATTTTGCATTCAAAAAACAAATTTTCAGGCAAAATTTTTTGGATTTAGTTGAACATGGAGGTTCGATCGAGTGGGTAGGAGACGGACAGGGGGAAAATCTCACGAACATGGGGAATTTGGAAAGAGTTATGGGAGCAGTTTACACTGTGGACATGCTAGCTTGGAACTACCCCTCGCGTTTTGCCGTGAGTGGAAAAGCCAGGTATACAACCATCTTTGAGCGAATGTCGCACTTAATTGAATGGCACATATAGAGGTTTCGAGCTTTCAAACGAGTTATTGTGCTAATAAATTCGCCCAGCCAAAGTTGCATTATGTGTGTCACCCTAAAAACCCAATAACCGACATAGTCAAATTCGTCACTGTCACAGCTAGTAAGAATTCTTCGCTTCGCTTGTTTCACTCGCTCACTCAGAATTCTTGCAGTTCTCGCTAATACTTTAATATATCAATGCTAAAGTTTAACAAATTTTTTAGGCGCCGAAATTTGAAGAGTTATATATGTGGCTAGTCCAAAGTGGGGCGGGGCGGCCTGGCAAAACGGAGGTAACCCCGGCTCCTACCCCCCGGCAAAAATTCGGGTACCCCTAGGCTCAAAGCCCTCTGCTGAGAAACATTAACGTCTAAACGCGACAAAATTCGGCGAAAAAATTGCCCCCCCGGCAGGTGAGGTGGGCCCCCGGCTATAATTTCCGAAGTTTGGACTAGCCAGTATATGATGCCTTTACGTAGTTTGTCTCTTTCAGATTTTGCTCACCATTCGCAAAATCCAATAAAGTTTTGACTGCAATCAGGAAATTCAACAGAAAGTGGTGTCGGCACAGGATACAGCGCGAAATGTAAGGTTCTGTACTTATTTTGACTTAGTATGTTTATTTTTTACCACTGGCGTTACCATTATGGAACAACTGATATTTTCAACGGCCCTTAGTAATAGTTTGATCTGAAATATTGGCTGTTTCCTTCATGTTTGTTTCATTTTTGCAGAACCGCGTCGTAATTATTGCCAACCATGAAAAGATTGGTTGAATAGCATAGGTGAAAGAATTCCAGTGAGTCAGTGGGTATGTGTAAGAGCAACGATATCGAAGTGTGCTTCTCAATGGGAAAGATTTATATATTTACGATCGGTTGCCTAAAAATCTCCGGAACACATTATAATTAGAAAATGAATGTTTCTGACTTTATTTTAAAGCTAGTGCGCTAAAATTTTACCAGACTACTTAACTATATGCAACTAGCAGATGTAGTATATTACTGCTAGTAACTCGCAAGCGAGTGTGGGAGCGGGGGCGCGTGTGGATTCATGAAGTGGTAATTGTGTGAAGTCATCTTTAACAGGCTTTTTGTTTGATGTATATGCTACACTCTGTAACCTTTGTAACCTCTGTAACTCATCGAAAAGCCTAAAAACTCGTCAAACCTAAATCGTCCGAAAACAGCTGAATACGCGCGAAGTATTCGTGCTAGTCTCTTAGATAATCGAACTATCGTATCCTGCATGCCTCAAACATATAGACTACGCTTGATGCCCTGTATGCAATATGTAAATAAACTACTGAAAACTATATTCTAGCAATCGGGTTCGCTGACCCTATCTCTATAGAAAACATCTGAAAAAGGTATGAGATATTAGTGCTGGAACCTAGATAACCAAACCATCGTGCTCAGCGCATCTCACAACAACAGCGCTCGTTTTAGCTTCGCTTGTCGCACCGTCCGACTTTGGAACAGCCTACATAACGATGTAGTCACTCTGCCGTCACTGGCATCGTTCAAAAAGTTGCTGCACGAATCAGAAGCTTTACCAGATCTGTGACTGTTCGCTGTCTTCTGGTCACCTATCTTTTTAGATATAAGTTCCCGAATATCGATACAGAAAGCCACATTCAATCGGCTTGCCCTGTCCGGACTCATACACTCCTATGCAACAAGAACAAGGCATCCGGACTGAGGGAGGCACCATCAGGTGCGTATCTTTTTTTTGCTTTTCGATTAAGCCTCCAGTTCTAGAGTTATGGGGTTTGAGGTATAGTGCCCCAATGGTTCCGCGCCCCAAAATTCGAAAATTTGTTCGGACGTCCTGGACGGTTTAAAAAAATCACTTGGAGGTTTTCGCACATGTGATACTCATTGCCAGTGTTGGTTTTGCTCTGTAATTTATGGTTCCACGAATATGGATATGGCGCCCCCAAGGTTCGGGATCAGAGAGCAATATAAAGATTTTTTACTTTATTTAGTATACTTCACCGAATCAAGGTTATTTTTATGTTAACTTTCCAATTTTTTCTCTGCTTGTTTTTATTTTATAGTAAAATGATAAATGCCGATGCCTCTTTTTTATTTTTCCATTAAGGATTCGGTTCATAGGGTTTGAAGTATGGCACCCCCCGTGGTTCCTCGATCCAAAACTCGAAAATTTGTTCTGACGTCCTGAGCGGCTGAAAAGTTTTAATTGGGGGTTTCGGGCATGGAAAATTCATTGTTGGTGTTGATTTTGCTCTGCGCTCCATGGTTCTATGGGTAAGGGGGTATGGCGCCGCCATGCTTCATGGTTCAAAATTCCTAATCTTACTGTTACGTGCTGGTAGGCTTATAGCTTGCACTTGAGGGTTTTGGGGCATGGGAAACTTATTGCCGGTGTTAGTTTTGTTCTAACTTGTGCGGCATTGTGTGATATCCACATATAGCATATCGACGTATGTTATCGAGAACTGATTGACTGCGCATGAGGCGTAGGTGTACCCTATGCTGCACTGCGTTCTGCAATCTCGATAGAGTTACTAGTTGATATCGCTCGTTTCAGGTTGATCAAAATTAGTTCTCAAAAATTTTGTCAAAGTACATTAAGTTTTTACTTTAATTCGTATAGTTTTAAATATAACAGAAAATTTTTTATGCATTTTATATGACGCAGACAAATCCGCAATACGCATTTATCTTTATAACCGATTTAGCTGGTTTGCTGGAAGTTAGCATTTGAGACAGATCATTTTTATGAAAAGCTAGAATATAACTGCTTCCGTAATTGTCGAAATAGATGCTGCAGACAGCGTACGCACGATATTGGCTAATTATGATATATATTGACTGAAATTATTCGTTGTATTGTATTAATCAGCGCGAGAAAGGTGTACGTAGGAAAAACAATCTGTCGTAGATACTAAAGGATCTTCCATACGGTGCACCTAGTTCTTAAACTGCTACACAGCCAAGTCTGTAAACAAGCAGTTTCAATTGAATCGCGTCGTTTATTTCATGTTGGCTGTAGCTGTCTGAAGATAGTAAATGTAAAATTAGGTTAGGGGCAAGATAATTGTGTGTGGCCGCCACACGATTTCAATCTTAAATCCCATAAAATACACTCTGAAACAATCCCAGCGTGAATAGACCGAATCGGTTCAGATGGTTAAGTACATGAGAATTGCGAAAACTTCAGCCTGGGAGGCTGAAGTTAATCTTCTTCAGTACATTAATAGTGTGGTTACTGCTTAAAAGTCCGCTGAAGGTTAAGTTAATTCGATCGTGACAAATCTGTTGTACTCTGAGACAGTCTTAGCTTTTATAAGTGAGAATTTGTATGGTCCAGCATGTATATAGGTATTGTATGAAACGCTGAAGTTAAGCGTTTTAACTTTATATTTTTTCCATTTTTACTGAAAACAAAACCACATATAAACATGCATTCAACGCAACCGCCAAATGCCGGAGGCTATGAAAGGCAAGAACTAGAAAACTGTCTTTAGCCCTGTCGCTATATGCCGATCGGAATCCTTGCCCGCAACCATAATGTACGAGCAAGCTCTCCACGCGATTGAGATGAAGATGCTGTGAATGAAGATGCTTGGACTCTCGTGTCTCGACCACCTGATTAACGTGAACGTGGATGTGCTTCGCCGAATAGGAGCGGCATGTATTGCGGACAAAATGTGGCAGTGCAGACTTAGTTGGCTCGGTCATGTCGTACGGAGTGCGGAAGGCACCGTGGCGACAACGGATTATCAACTATTACCACCAGGTCATCGACCACGTGACTTCCCAAAACTTGGATGGACTATATGAAAGAAGACATGTGTGGCCTTCGGCTCATGCCGGAAGATGTCCAGGGTCAAAGAAAATGCAAAAGGCTTTCCGAATAGCGGACCCTACGACGACCACAATCCACGGCTGATCTACCCAATACCCTATTCAACCTTTGGCGGAAGTTCATGCTGGGACAGAGGAACTGCCAATGCTAAATTTGGCATCGTGTCACTGAGAATATATACATCAAGCAGTTTGCTCGTCGTATGCTTACTTACATCTCCCGTGATCGTTTCACAAAATGCAAATCATCAATCAAAAATGATATAAATGACAGTGGCACACAAAGCAAAGCAATGGACCAATCGCTAGCGCAATTATTGTAAAATTTTTAGTGGGGATTTAAGATTGGACAAATAATTTGATAACAAAAACACGGGTCATTTGAAATTTAAGAAATGGGATTACAACTGGTGAACCTGAGCATTAGTCTTCCTAGAAGGCCGAAGGTAAGGTGCGGTGTATGCCGTCGTGCCGCGCTTATGCTGGTCATAGGATTTACGGCGGAGCAGCGTGCTGGCATCTCTGTGGAGGGGGCCCGGAATTTTCGAGCTCCCCATAGGATTTCGTCAGCTCCCACAGATAAATTTTGGCTTTCCCCAAGTCAACCCCCCAGTCCCCCTCCCCCCAAACTATTTTGAAGTGACACAACATTTATCTTCCAACATAAAACAGTTAAAACAAAACTCAATACTACATCTTATATTTCGACTAGATATGACAAAACCTTAAGTAAAATGAACTGCGGTTTGAAGATATATGCATATGCGCCACTTAAATAACAAATATGCAATAAAAACAACAATATTTATGTTACATATACATCAAAAACACGAAAAAATGCAATTATAAACTCCCAGTTGACCTGCGGGGTACGGTTTTCCCCAGGTAACATCCGGAGCAATTCCCCCAGTAATTTTCAGCGCCACATACCTCCCCCCCAGGTAGGAGCTGCCGTCCCTTCGCAGCTCGGTGCCGCCAGGTAAAGTTTTGGTCCTGTGGATAGGCCAGATCTGATACTCAAATCTGTCTTTGGACAGTTTCAAATGATATTTCCATCTGAATTAGTAACAATATCATGGTGATATAATAAATTTAAGCCGCTAATACAGTGTAGATTAATTTACAGGTATTTTACGTCTATGAATGTACGTTTGTCCACCGGTTATTGAAATCTACTCAGGTGTAGTTTCGCATAATCTGAACGTATTTTTTCACTATATTTTAGCCGTATCGAAAACTATGTAAGAACCAAAGAAAAATTTTGCAAATTGAAGCTCAAAAAGAACGAAAAACTGAACCCGGTGGTACGTTGCCTTTGAAGCATTGTTACGGTCTTTCCAAACTGCGATGCTAGCATTTTTAAGATCACCCATGTGTCATAACCGGTGCCGCTCAGTTCATTTTCCACTGACTAAATATTAGCATCGCCCTAGGTCTTTATCTTATGGCAATTTTTAACCCTTTCGTCACAAAACTTTCAGTTGACACAAAAATTTAACATTTATTAAAAATTTTATGTCTAAACTAAAAATTTGTAAATTTTTTTCCATTCTGCAGAGATATATTTATTTTAGCGTAAAACGATCAATTTTGACTATATATTCTTATATTTGAAAATCGAATGTATTTGTGTAGGCAAAAGCCAGCAGCCCTTGTTCTGAACAAATGGGTTCCTACTACCCGGCGAAATTTTAACCGAATGGATAGGCCACTAGGCCCATGCAGTATAATTAATGGCTTTAATCTTGTTGACGTTTGTGAAATACAGTTTCTGATTCCTGTAAATTTTTAGTTGGGGGTGTCCCTTGTTAGAGTTTTAGGTGTTTTGGATAGCCAAATTAGTTTCAACCGACAACGATATGCGATTGATCTGAAATGAGATGAATATTTTATTTTGCTGCCTAGACTTTCGTGTAAATATGAAGATGGCTTAGGCTTTATGACTGATCTTCTGCTTCTCGGCCGCCTTATCACAGTTATTCAGTCAAATACTGTATCGTTTTGGTTTGTCGCTGCGATCGATAATTTCTTGTTCAGATTCTTCTATACGTGCATCTCTCGAAATACCAGTTTTCTCTGGAATCGAGAGAGAACTGATTGTTTATAGGATAATAATTGTAAAACTGGAGTCATTCAACGAAATAACATTGTACTATCCACCTCTCCTATTGAGAATTTATGGTGCCATTGTTGGCTAGCATTTGCTGCTGTTGCCATGTGTTGACCTTAGCTTTTGCCATGGCAAACATGCATAAATTTCACAGCTACCGCTATTAAATTATAATAAGTTGTTCTCTATTTTTAGACCAAATTGTCCTCTATTTTTTCTTGGATGCGCACATGCTCTGACTTTGTTTGAATATGATCTTGGTCTGGAATAGGTCGTCTTTTATAGATGTGTAATCGAGTGCGTACTTTCTTACTTTTATGGCAAACATGCATAAATTCCACAACCACAGCTATTAAATTATCATAATAAGTTGTCCTCTATTTTTAGACCAAATTGTCCTCTATGTTTTCTTGGATGCGCACATGCTCTGACTTTGGTTGAATATGATCTTGGTCTGGAATAGGTCGTTTCTGCAATCGAGTGCGTACTTTCTTAGTTTTAAATTGCAACAATGGGCGGCTTCAATGTTAACGGTGTTCATACCCGAATTCTGCATTCCAGTTTCTCTTCCGTAGTGGAGACCACGCTCGTGTCGTTCCTGCAAGAACAACATTAGAACATGTAGATGGCAAGAAATAGTAGGCAGACAAGGACTTTTTTTCCAGAACTTAACTGTAGGAGATCTCGGTCCATATAGAAGTTAAATAAAGTAGTAAAGATAGGTTTGAGGATTGCTATACACGTGTTCACTGGGCACAATCTTTTATACGCCCATCTTAGGGTTATGGCGACTAAGAAAAAAGGGCCTCTGTGAATATAATCATAAAGAGGTTGAATCATATGAACACTTTGCGTTCAGATTTCAGAGATGGGGTGTACTTCAGGAGAGGTTTATAGGAGTTCAGCAATTACCAGCTATTAATGATTGTGTATGAGTAAATTGCTAGGCTATAATTGCAACTCAAAGCTTTGATCTAGGGTTTTGAAATTAGAATACAGTGAGATGCAAAAAGGTCCTATTAATTATTTGGACGCGTGCAAAGACTCTTACACTGTGACTTAACCTCTCGAGTATCTTCTAGGTGAATGCATGTATCTAGCCGAAAGTTGCTCAGTAATTAGCAGCTATTAATGGTTGTGTATGAGTAAATTGCTAGGCTATTGCATCTCAAAGCTGTGATCTAGGCTTTTGAAATTAGAATACAGTGAGATGCAAAAATTAGGTCCTATTAATTACTTGGACGTGTGCAAACACCCTTACACTGTGACTTAACCTCTCGAGTATCTTCTAGCTGAACGCGTTGAGCTGCTCTATGCGCTTAAATATTGGTTCGATTGTGGCTAATTCTTTTGTGAAAATTTTATGTTGGTTAATAGCATGTGATGAAATTTAGAGCTAAAATTAACATAGTTCTACTATAGTTTTTATGTGCATTTATTTTCAGAATCGTGGCGATCGGTGCTCAACCAAGTTCCCAAAATATTTCTCGATCCACAATTCAATCTCTCTTCCACATCTACGTTCGTTTCGTTGTTTCTGTCGCCCGATTTAGTTTCGTCGATTATCGAAAATCAAGAACCACAGTCGAACATAGATTCCACAGATGCTACAATGCGGGTCAGTGGTCCTGGTGTTGTTGGCATAACGGGATCTCAATGCCATTAAATTGGCTATTCATTTAGTTTATATATAGCTGCTACTCTGGCTGCAGACTTATGCTATTTTATGTGGCAGACTTACCCTGGCTTACCCAAACTGCCTCGAAAGTACCTGGCGGAACTAGACGGATGTCTGGGGGCGTGAAATTAGGTTTCGTCCAGGTTAACCTTCGTTACCCCAGCTCGCTGAACTGTGGGACAGAAAAACGCGTAATACAATAAATCACTGTTTCGCAGTAAATATACAATTTTAATGCAAGTTATATAGTGGAACCCTGTCGGCTTTTTTTTTCATTTCTATAACCAACTTTATTGTTTTTGCCCCAACCGAAAAAAATTATCGATTTTTTGATTTTCATAGGAAAAACAGGCATATTTTTACTTGGGCAGAAACATAACTGGCGGAACTGAAGTAGCCAAAAAACACCGGGTTAACTGAATTGGGGGAAGCCAAAATACCTAGATTTTCCCGTTGGAAAGCCACTTAGTCTAACTCGTGATAAATTAAAATTGGCTATTCGTTTCGTTTATGTATGGCTCATACATGCCGGAGCAGGGGTGCAGGTGGATCTACCACTTTAGGACCTGGTCTATCCTCTCTCCTCCAGGTATCACCCTACACACCCACCGCGTGTCAGAAGATTTTAGCAAAAAAGAGTGCCAATTTGCAAAAAAATGGGGTAAAATTGGCAAAAATGAAGGAGGTCGTCGGGAGAGGAGGCAAGGAGAGAGGTCGTGGACTTTTTTGAGCACTATCCTACAGGACGTCTCCCCTAATGGCCTGTACTTCATACCACCTACCGACCCCAGCTACCCCTTGAGACCTCGGAGCATTAGCGAGTATGATATATATATAGCTGCTAAACTTGCAACAGATTTATGGTGTTTTAGGTGGCAGATGCAGATTTTGTACGAAATGAGTCACGCCCGTGGCATCAATTTCGGAGCATAATTCCATTAACAATTTTGCGCCGGTTTTAACTTCGTATGAAAATATTTCGCTGAGGTGCCGTTTCTGATCTTGTCCGCAGTGGTTGAGTGGAGACTTCCTCATTTTCTACACTCCCCCATGTTGAGCAGTTTACACCGTGGACGTCCACTTGCCCCAAACCCCCATGTTCGACTAAATCTGTGATTTATTTATAGCCCTTATTAGTGGTTTTTGTATACTACATAATTTGTTTAATACCGTTATATAATGATAAAGCGATGATTCATTGCTTGAAAATATTTGTACGTCAGTTAAAATTATCTGGAAATGTCAAAATATTCAGCATATAAATTTGAAATTTTCCGGGGGAGTGGGCTTTTTTGGAAGGCTGTAAAAAGGCCTGTGTTTATGACACATTTCACCTGTGAAGAATATTTTAATTGCAACTATCGAATTGGTAAATTTGATTTTGCAACAGTTAAGATTCATAGCCTTTTTTACTCCATATTTTTTATTTTCAGTTAGATCAAGTTCGCAATTCCGGAACTTTCGGTTCAGACAAGTCTTCAATGCCGCCGTCGGCGTCATTTGGAATTCTTCCCGATTTTCTTCTACAAAGTTCTTCCGAAAAATTTAATTGCACAGGCTCGTCGAGAGACGTAGCTGGCAGTTTGACATCAATTGACAGCGAAACATCGCTCGCTGAGTCTGATATCTCAGCAAAGGCAGTCGGAGGACCGTTTGACAAATCTCCGAAACACAGGTTGACGCTTCAACAAGCATCGATGGCAAAAGGCAAGCTGCAGCGTAACAAAATGTTAGAAGATAAAGTACGCCTTTTGAACTTAGTTTATAAATTTGTTACTAGAGTAATTCAGCTTAAACCCCGTTTTACTTACTAGGGACTTGTCTCATGGCCAAGAAAGTGAATTCTGAGTGTATATAAAAGTTAGGTAAATACTTAGATTTCGGTAAAGTCAAAGATCCAAAACAAAACTCAAGTAGTAGAGCACCACATATAGCAATATATAGCTTTGTTCTCTGATCAAAATAAGCCCAAGCGCTGTTGAATCGATCTAGTTGTTGAGGAGATATGACCAATTTGGTGTTTTCGAGGTCCCAAGGACCCAATTTACAACCTATCTTAACCCTACTTTGCTGAACAGATGAGGTCAATAGCAACGCAACGTATATAGCTATATAGAGTTATGCTTTCTGAACAAAATGAGCCCAATCTTAGCCGAATTGTTCCTGTGGTTGAAGAGATATGTCTAATTTGGTGTTTTCGGGGTCCCAAGGGCCCATGTATAAACTTTCTTTACCCAACCCTGCTCGACAGGTGCATTCAATAGTAACAGCGTATATAGATATATAGAGCTTTGCGTTCTGAACAAAATGAGCCCAATTTTAGCCGAATCGCTCTAGCGGCAACGGAGGTATAAGCAATTTAGTGTTTTCGAGGGTCCCAAGGGTCCAGATTAAAACCAATTTTGACCCAAGCCTGGAGCGTAGGTGACCTCGGCAAAAGCAACATCTGCATAGCTTTATAGAGCTAAAGTTTGGGAAAAAGTGAGCCCAAATCCGGCCAGACCACACATGTGGTTGTAGAGATATGGCTCATAACGTGTTTTGATGGGATCCCTAGGGACCTTACCTGTGTCCTTTCGGACCCCCTTTTGAAGGTGAAGGTGTTGGAATCGGGTTTTGCGTTTAACTAAAGGGCACAAATAGAGATTTCAAGCTTTCGAATGAGGTATCGAATGCACGACCTGATCTGCCTATCAGAGTTGTGCATGTCACACGAAAAAACCCACAAACAGACGCTGCCAAATTTCAGACTCCTTGCAAGTAAGAATTCTTCGCTTCGCTCGTTTCACTCATTCATTCAGAATTCAATATTTCGGCTGGGCAAAAATTCTATACGTGCATTACGTAGGAGAATGATGTTGGTCCTCACAAATTAAATTTCGGTAATATTTGAATAATGTCGCGTAAAAACTGTTGTTGACAATGCTACAAGCGGCAATATTCCCGTTTACTTTACACTGCGATGTAAGAAAACCTATTATTCATAGTATGTGAGACATTGGTAAAATAGTTGAATGGAATAAGCCATATGTCTTTTTCAATTTTGAGACAGCTACTATAAAAGAGGGCAAAATTGCACATGATTTGGGCTATTATGGGTAAAATTGTTGATTGGGATAAGCCTTAAGTCTTTTTCAATTTTGAGACAGCTAGTATAAAAGAGAGGGCAAAATTGCACATGATTTTGGGCTATTATGGGTAAAATAGTTGAATGGAATAAGCAGTAAGTCTTTTTCAATTTGAGACAGCTAGTATAAAAGAGAGGGCAAAATTGCACATGATTTTGGGCTATTATGGGTAAAATTGTTGAATGGAATAAGCCTTAAGTCTTTTTCAATTTTGAGACAGTCTAGTATAAAAGAGAGGGCAAAATTGCACATGATTTTACGCTATTATGGGTAAAACCATAATTTCATGTTTGTCAAAATAGTCGTGACGCGTTGAAGAAATATATTTTATAATTTCATCTCAGTTGGTTAGAAGCTGGCAGCCCGTTCTATGTATATGCAGGTTTGGTGCGCCCAACCTGTATTTTAGTTTACAAGCGGACCCCGTGTGCATTGGTGATGCCATTCACACATTAATTTGCTAAAGCATTAGAGCTAGAGCGAGTTCCATTATCTAAGTAGTTCGTTTTGCTAAAAACAACGACTGTTGTTTGAGTGATTCGCATTGTTTAGTTTGTGGGATATATGTATATATGGGCGTTTTTCTTATTGTTCTAGTTGAGTCACTATTTGGACATGGTCGAAGTTCAAATTGCTCAGCGAATTTCTGACCAGTCCGGTGCGTTTTTCAACGCGATGGCATGTCGCGACGAATTACAGCATTATTTAGCGTCAACAAAAGCCGCAGTTCAACTGTTGAGGGATGTAATAATAAAACGTAGCGTTTTGAATTTGTCGGGAATCTTTATGATTGTTGTTACTGATACTCAGAAATACAATTTTGCTTTATTAATAAAATACTCTTGTCCTGGAACGATTTCTGATTGAGAGTTGATCGAGTATTATTGTACTGTTTCAAGTACGACTGGCGGAGTTTTCGCAAATTGCTTTGATAGCGACAAAAATCGTAAATTTCTTTGTCCGTCTGTGGAGATCATAACTCATCACCGGATGGACGGACCTTCACAATTATTTTATTTGATCACAAATTCAGTCTATCTTTCATTAGACGCTAAACTCGTCGACCACTTCTTCTGGGTTAAAACGGGCCCCAAAGGCTGGCGAAAAGTAGAGGCGTAGGAACTTCGGGGCACCATGTTCATTCTCGGGGGAAATTTCAAAGTGGGGGCGGGAAAATAAATTTTTGCTTAAAAATACCAAATATTTTCCTGAAAATACTGCCATGCATATATTTTAAAGGTATGAAATTGGTATGACGTTTTAGAATTAGAAATAGAGATAATTAATGTTTAAAAACATTTTGCATACAAAAAAGACAAATTTTGAAACATAAAACATTTTTGGAGTTAGTTGAACATATGTGGTCTCGGTCGAGTTGGGGGGGACGAACATGGGGATTTTGAAAGTGGGGGTCTCCCACAACCCCACTGTGGAATAGCCAGAAATGGTAAAGGTCACATTTTTTGAATTTTCGCCTTCTGGTTATCATTCGCGACTTATATCTCGAGATTTGTGGCTTCGCAGCGAAAATCGAGAGCTACAAGATCGTTGTTATGCATTTCGTCGTCAGAGCTGCTATTATCAAGCTATGAGCCAAAGTTTTAAAAATACCCCAAAAAAGTTAAAAATTTTAATTTTTTACAAACCAAGTTTTTTGCCTGTTAGGGATGCACTGTGCGATTATAGCGTTAAACTTCGCCACTTTTTTCACCACAGATGATGAAGGTCAATTGAATGTGTTTGTAGGGTTTCTGGGTAGCTAAATACGTTAAAAGCAATTGTATGTATTGCGTGGTATACATCAAATAGGGCAGTTGTATGTATTGCGTCGTATACATCAAATAGGGCAGTTGTATGTATTGCGTGGTATACATCAAATAGGGCAATTGTATGTATTGCGTGGTATACATCAAATAGGGCAATTGTATGTATTGCGTGGTATACATCAAATAGGGCAATTGTATGTATTTCGTGGTATACATCAAATAGGGCAATTGTATGTATTGCGTGGTATACATCAAATAGGGCAATTGTATTTATTCGTGGTATACATCAAATAGGGCAATTGTATGTATTGCGTGGTATACATCAAATAGGGCAATTGTATGTATTGCGTGGTATACATCAAATAGGGCAATTGTATGTATTCGTGGTATACATCAAATAGGGCAATTGTATGTATTTCGTGGTATACATCAAATAGGGCAATTGTATGTATTTCGTGGTATACATCAAATAGGGCAATTGTATGTATTCGTGGTATACATCAAATAGGGAAATTGTATGTATTTCGTGGTATACATCAAATAGGGCAATTGTATGTGTTGCGTGGTATACATCAAATAGGGCAATTGTATGTATTTCGTGGTATACATCAAATAGGGCAATTGTATGTATTGCGTGGTATACATCAAATAGGGCAATTGTATTTATTCGTGGTATACATCAAATAGGGAATTGTATGTATTGCGTGGTATACATCAAATAGGGCAATTGTATGTATTTCGTGGTATACATCAAATAGGGCAATTGTATGCATTGCGTGGTATACATCAAATAGGGCAATTGTATGTATTCGTGGTATACATCAAATAGGGAAATTGTATGTATTTCGTGGTATACATCAAATAGGGCAATTGTATGTGTTGCGTGGTATACATCAAATAGGGCAATTGTATGTATTTCGTGGTATACATCAAATAGGGAAATTGTATGTATTTCGTGGTATACATCAAATAGGGAAATTGTATGTATTTCGTGGTATACATCAAATAGGGCAATTGTATGTATTGCGTGGTATACATCAAATAGGGCAATTGTATGTATTCGTGGTATACATCAAATAGGGCAATTGTATGTATTTCGTGGTATACATCAAATAGGGCAATTGTATGTATTGCGTGGTATACATCAAATAGGGCAAGTATTTCGTGGTATACATCAAATAGGGCAATTGTATGTATTTCGTGGTATACATCAAATAGGGCAATTGTATGTATTTCGTGGTATACATCAAATAGGGCAATTGTATGTATTGCGTGGTATACATCAAATAGGGCAGTTGTATGTATTGCGTGGTGTACATCAAATAGGGCAAGTATTTCGTGGTATACATCAAATAGGGCAATTGTATGTATTGCGTGGTATACATCAAATAGGGCAATTGTATGTATTTCGTGGTATACATCAAATAGGGCAATTGTATGTATTGCGTGGTATACATCAAATAGGGCAGTTGTATGTATTGCGCGGTATACATCAAATAGGGCAGTTGTATGTATTGCGTGGTATACATCAAATAGGGCAATTGCATGTATTGCGTGGTATACATCAAATAGGGCAATTGTATGTATTGCGTGGTATACATCAAATAGGGCAATTGTATGTATTTCGTGGTATACATCAAATAGGGCAATTGTATGTATTGCGTGGTATACATCAAATAGGGCAATTGTATGTATTGCGTGGTATACATCAAATAGGGCAATTGTATGTATTGCGTGGTATACATCAAATAGGGCAAATGTATGTATTCGTGGTATACATCAAATAGGGCAATTGTATGTATTTCGTGGTATACATCAAATAGGGCAATTGTATGCATTGCGTGGTATACATCAAATAGGGCAATTGTATGTGTTCGTGGTATACATCAAACAGGGAAATTGCATGTATTTCGTGGTATACATCAAATAGGGCAATTGTATGTGTTGCGTGGTATACATCAAATAGGGTAATTGTATGTATTTCGTGGTATACATCAAATAGGGAAATTGTATGTATTTCGTGGTATACATCAAATAGGGAAATTGTATGTATTTCGTGGTATACATCAAATAGGGC
Organism: Trileptium ribeirensis; assembly: GCA_030248225.1. Taxonomy (NCBI): domain Eukaryota; kingdom Metazoa; phylum Nematoda; class Enoplea; order Enoplida; family Thoracostomopsidae; genus Trileptium; species Trileptium ribeirensis. The sequence continues at coordinate 48,431 of JASANE010014460.1, forward strand.
AATTGTATGTATTGCGTGGTATACATCAAATAAGGCAATTGTATGTATTGCGTGGTATACATCAAATAGGGCAATTGTATGTATTTCGTGGTATACATCAAATAGGGCAATTGTATGTATTTCGTGGTATACATCAAATAGGGCAATTGTATGTATTTCGTGGTATACATCAAATAGGGCAATTGTATGTATTGCGTGGTATACATCAAATAGGGCAATTGTATGTATTTCGTGGTATACATCAAATAGGGCAATTGTATGTATTGCGTGGTATACATCAAATAGGGCAATTGTATTTATTCGTGGTATACATCAAATAGGGCAATTGTATGTATTGCGTGGTATACATCAAATAGGGCAATTGTATTTATTCGTGGTATACATCAAATAGGGCAATTGTATGTATTGCGTGGTATACATCAAATAGGGCAATTGTATGTATTGCGTGGTATACATCAAATAGGGCAATTGTATGTATTGCGTGGTATACATCAAATAGGGCAATTGTATGTATTTCGTGGTATACATCAAATAGGGCAATTGTATGTATTGCGTGGTATACATCAAATAGGGCAGTTGTATGTATTTCGTGGTATACATCAAATAGGGCAATTGTATGTGTAACAGATCCTTACGGATCGTTACGAGGTGGATAATCCTGACCACAGCCTAATGGCAAACTTTTAGCGAAAACCCATAATCTTGACCACACGATAATGGTCAACATTTACGAAAATCCTGACCACACGATAGTGGTCAACATTTACAGTAATCCTGACCACACCCCAATGGTTAACATTTTTCGAACAAAAAAAATAAATCTGACCACAGTGCAATGGTCAACATTTTTCCCACTTCCAAAAAATCCTACCCACAGTATAATGGACAACATTTTTTCAACTACCAAAAATCCTGTCCACAGTGTAATGGACAACATTTTTTCAACTACCAAAAATCCCGTCCACAGTATAATGGACAACATTTTTTCAACTACCAAAAATCCCGTCCACAGTATAATGGTCAACATTTTTCCGAGTACCAAAAAATCCTGTCCATGGTGTAATGGTCAACATTTAGTTGAGTTCCCCGATAATCATGACCACGTGTATAGTGGCCAACTTTTCCGACTTCTGTCACTAGCTCTCCCCAACCTGGAACACCCGACTGATGATCATACAACCTGGGATGAACTGTTATCCTATTGTATAATGTCTTATAACTCATCTGTGCATACAACTACCCGATATCCTTTTTTGTTGATGTACGGATATTATCCCAGAGTCCCAGGTGATTTATCCTCGCCAGCTGACTGGGAAAAATACCCCGGAGCTGAAGCTTATCGTACTAATGTTCAAAGATGGCTTGCCACTATTAGAGAAAATGCATACCGTCCGATGCAAGCCGCCCGTGAATACCGTAAGCAGTATTACAACCGGAAAACTAAACTTCCTCCATATAAAGTTGGAGATGAAGTGTGGGTATATCGATACCACACAACCCTTGGATTATCGCGTAAACTCGAACAAAGATGGTGTGGACCGTATCAAATATTAAAGGTCATGCCGCCATGTCTCCAAATACGCCTTACCGCGCAAAGTCATGCGAAAAGACATCTTGTGCATTTTAACCGTACTAAATCTTGCTATCGCCCACTTCGTACTTTTCCAGGTATGGAAGATCCTTTACAGGACGTACCTGATGAACAATTGCAAACCCCATTGGAATATCCTACGGAAACGATCAACGCCGATCGTCTGTTTATCCGCGAAGTCCAAGCCGCGGACCCTGAATCAGTCGCTGAAATGCGACAATCATTTGCTCCTGATTATTCCCGCGAACAAGCGGATGAAACCGAACCTGCGGATGACACTGAGCCCGCAGCGAATTTAACCCAAGCACAAGCTGATATTCGCCTAGCCGCCATGGATACTAATGTACCTAACCGAATACCTATTGTTGATCCTAACTGGACGCCTAAATATGCCTGGCCCGGTATCACCCAAGAACTCATTAGTCAAAACGCATCTCAATTACCCTATTTGCCAGATAATTATACTGGCCCTATGCCTGAATATGGCGAACATACAGTACCTATAACGCGGAAAGAATACCGCCGAACTGATGAATTATTATCACCTAATTTCGAAGGATACGACGAGTTTGGAAACCCGATCCTTGCGCCGCAAGCTACTTAACCCGCTGAGGATGAACAATTCCCTCACCGGAAGACTCCGTATTTATTACCCGCTGAGGATGAACAATTCCCTCACCGGACGCCCCCGTATTCAACTAGCCTGTATAACCGCTGCGATTTAGAATTAGCTGCCACTTGGGCACCGAAACCCGATTATCCCGCTGGAATACACCCCGAACAGATAGCTCTAATGCTTTAGCAAATTAATGTGTGAATGGCATCACCAATGCACACGGGGTCCGCTTGTAATCTAAAATACAGGTTGGGCGCACCAAACCTACCATATACATAGAACGGGCTGCCAGCTTCTAACCAACTGAGATGAAATTATAAAATATATTTCTTCAACGCGTCACGACTATTTTGACAAACATGAAATTATGGTTTTACCCATAATAGCGTAAAATCATGTGCAATTTTGCCCTCTCTTTTATACTAGACTGTCTCAAAATTGAAAAAAGACTTAAGGCTTATTCCATTCAACAATTTTTACAATTTTACCATAATAGCCCAAAATCATGTGCAATTTTGCCCTCTCTTTTATACTAGCTGTCTCAAATTGAAAAAGACTTACTATTTATTCCATTCAACTATTTTACCCATAATAGCCCGAAATACATATGCAATTTTGCCCTCTCTTTTATACTGCTGTCTCAAAATTGAAAAAAGACTTAAGGCTTATCCCAATCAACAATTTTACCCATAATAGCCCAAATCATGTGCAATTTTGCCCTCTTTTATAGTAGCTGTCTCAAAATTGAAAAAGACATATGGCTTATTCCATTCAACTATTTTACCGATGTCTTAATCATTTACTATGAATAATAGGTTTTCTTATATCGCAGTGTAAAGTAAACGGGAATATTGCCGCTTGTAGTATTGTCAACAACAGTTTTTAAGCGACATTATTCAAATATTACCGAAATCTAATTTGGGAGGACCAACACCATTCTCTTACATAATGCACGTATAGAATTTTTGCCCAGCCGAAATATTGAATTCTGAATGAATGATTGAAAGGAGCGAAGCGAAGAATTCTTACTTGCTAGGAGTGTGAAATTTGGCAGCGTCTGTTTGTGGGTTTTTTCGTGTGACATGCACAACTCTGATAGGCAGATCAGGTCGTGCATTCGATACCTCATTCGGAAGCTTGAAATCTCTATTTGTGCCCTTTAGTTAAGCGCAAAACCCTATTCCAACACCCTCCCTTCAAAAGGGGATCCGAAAGGGTCCAGGTAAGGTGCCTAGGGATCCCATCAAAATACGTTATGAGTCATATCTCTACAACCACAGGTGTGATCTGGCCGGATTTGGGCTCATTTCTCCCCAAAGTTTAGCTCTATAAAGCTATGCAGTTGTTGTAGCCGAGGTCACCTACGCTCCAGGCTTGGGTCAAAATTGGTTTTAAACTAGAGCCTTGGGACCCCCGAAAACACTAAATTGGTTATATATCCGTTGCCGCTGGAGCGATTCGGCTAAGATTGGGCTCATTTTGTGCAGGACGCAAAGTTCTATATATCTATATACGCTGTGTTACTATTGTCTGCACATGTCGAGCAGGGTTGGATAAAGACAGTTTATAAATGGGCCCTTGGGACCCCGAAAGCACCAAATGATCATATCTCCTCAACCACTGGAGCGATTCGGCTAAGATTGGGCTCATTTTGTTTAGCAAGCAAAGCTATAAATAGCCATATACGCTGCGTTGCTATTGACGTCGAGCAGGGTTGTGTTAAGATTGGTTGTAAATGGGCCTTGAGACCCCGAAAACACCAAATTGGTCATATATCCTCAACGACTAGAGCGATTCAGCCGCGTTTGAGCTCATTTAGTTCAGAGAACAAAGCTATATATAGGTATATGTGGTGCTTACTGTTTGAGTTTTGTTTTGGATCTTCGACTTTAACGAAATTTAAGTACTTCCCTAACTTTTATATACACTCAGAATTCAGTTTCTTGGCCATGAGACAAGTCTCTAGTAAGTAAAACGGGGTTTAAGCTGAATTACTCTGAGAACAAATTTATAAACTAAGTTCAAAAGGCGTACTTTATCTTCTAACATTTTGTTACGCTGCAGCTTGCCTTTTGCCATCGATGCTTGTTGAAGCGTCAACCTGTGTTTTGAAGATTTGTCAAACGGTCCTCCGACTGCCTTTGCTGAGATATCAGACTCAGCGAGCGATGTTTCGCTGTCAATTGATGTCAAACTGCCAGCTACGTCTCTCGACGAGCCTGTGCAATTAAATTTTTCGGAAGAACTTTGTAGAAGAAAATCGGGGAGAAATTCAAATGACGCCGACGGCGGCATTGAAGACTTGTCTGAACCGAAAGTTCCGGAATTGCGAACTTGATCTAACTGAAAATAAAAAATATGGAGTAAAAAAGGCTATGAATCTTAACTGTTGCAAAATCAAATTTACCAATTCGATAGTTGCAATTAAAATATTCTTCACAGGTGAAATGTGTCATAAACACAGGCCTTTTTACAGCCTTCCAAAAAAGCCCACTCTCCCCGGAAAATTTCAAATTTATATGCTGAATATTTTGACATTTCCAGATAAGCTTTTTACCGACGTACAAATACTTTTATTTCCAAACAATGAATCATCGCTTTATCATTATATAACGGTATTAAACAAATTATGTAGTATACAAAAACCACTAATAAGGGCTATAAATAAATCACAGATTTAGTCGAACATGGGGGTTTGGGGGCAAGTGGACGTCCACGGTGTAAACTGCTCAACATGGGGGAGAGTGTAGAAAATGAGGAATTCTCCACTCAACCACTGCGGACAAGATCAGAAACGGCACCTCAGCGAAAATATTTTCATACGAAGTTAAAACCGGCGCAAAATTGTTAATGGAATTATGCTCTGAAATTGATGCCACGGGCGTGACTCATTTCGTACAAAATCTGCATCTGCCACCTAAAACACCATAAATCTGTTGCAAGTTTAGCAGCTATATATATGATACTGGCTAATGCTCCGAGGCTCTAAGGGGTAGCTGGGGTCGGTAGGTGGTATGAAGTACAGGCCATTAGGGGAGACGTCCTGTAGGATAGTGCTCAAAAAGTCGACGACCCTCTCTCCTTGCCTCCTCTCCCGACGACCTCCTTCATTTTTGCCAATTTTACCCCCATTTTTTTTGCAAATTGGCACTCTTTTTTGCTAAAATCTTCTGACACGCGGTGGGTGTGTAGGGTGATACCTGGAGGAGAGAGGATAGACCAGGTCCTAAAGTGGTAGATCCACCTGCACCCCTGCTCCGGCATGTATGAGCCATACATAAACGAAACGAATAGCCAATTTTAATTTATCACGAGTTAGACTAAGTGGCTTTCCAACGGGAAAATCTAGGTATTTTGGCTTCCCCCAATTCAGTTAACCCGGTGTTTTTTGGCTACTTCAGTTCCGCCAGTTATGTTTCTGCCCAAGTAAAAATATGCCTGTTTTTCCTATGAAAATCAAAAAATCGATAATTTTTTTCGGTTTGGGCAAAAACAATAAAGTTGGTTATAGAAATGAAAAAAAAAGCCGACAGGGTTCCACTATATAACTTGCATTAAAATTGTATATTTACTGCGAAACAGTGATTTATTGTATTACGTCGTTTTTCTGTCCCACAGTTCAGCGAGCTGGGGTAACGAAGGTTAACCTGGACGAAACCTAACTTCACGCCCCCAGACATCCGTCTAGTTCCGCCAGGTACTTTCGAGGCAGTTTGGGTAAGCCAGGGTAAGTCTGCCACATAAAATAGCATAAGTCTGCAGCCAGAGTAGCAGCTATATATAAACTAAATGAATAGCCAATTTAATGGCATTGAGATCCCGTTATGCCAACAACACCAGGACCACTGACCCGCATTGTAGCATCTGTGGAATCTATGTTCGACTGTGGTTCTTGATTTTCGATAATCGACGAAACTAAATCGGGCGACAGAAACAACGAAACGAACGTAGATGTGGAAGAGAGATTGAATTGTGGATCGAGAAATATTTTGGGAACTTGGTTGAGCACCGATCGCCACGATTCTGAAAATAAATGCACATAAAAACTATAGTAGAACTATGTTAATTTTAGCTCTAAAATTTCATCACATGCTATTAACCAACATAAAATTTTCACAAAAGAATTAGCCACAATCGAACCAATATTTAAGCGCATAGAGCAGCTCAACGCGTTCAGCTAGAAGATACTCGAGAGGTTAAGTCACAGTGTAAGGGTGTTTGCACACGTCCAAGTAATTAATAGGACCTAATTTTTGCATCTCACTGTATTCTAATTTCAAAAGCCTAGATCACAGCTTTGAGATGCAATAGCCTAGCAATTTACTCATACACAACCATTAATAGCTGCTAATTACTGAGCAACTTTCGGCTAGATACATGCATTCACCTAGAAGATACTCGAGAGGTTAAGTCACAGTGTAAGAGTCTTTGCACGCGTCCAAATAATTAATAGGACCTTTTTGCATCTCACTGTATTCTAATTTCAAAACCCTAGATCAAAGCTTTGAGTTGCAATTATAGCCTAGCAATTTACTCATACACAATCATTAATAGCTGGTAATTGCTGAACTCCTATAAACCTCTCCTGAAGTACACCCCATCTCTGAAATCTGAACTCACAGTGTTCATATGATTCAACCTCTTTATGATTATATTCACAGAGGCCCTTTTTTCTTAGTCGCCATAACCCTAAGATGGGCGTATAAAAGATTGTGCCCAGTGAACACGTGTATAGCAATCCTCAAACCTATCTTTACTACTTTATTTAACTTCTATATGGACCGAGATCTTCCTACAGTTAAGTTCTGGAAAAAAAGTCCTTGTCTGCCTACTATTTCTTGCCATCTACATGTTCTAATGTTGTTCTTGCAGGAACGACACGAGCCTGGTCTCCACTACGGAAGAGAAACTGGAATGCAGAATTCGGGTATGAACACCGTTAACATTGAAGCCGCCCATTGTTCCAATTTAAAACTAAGAAAGTACGCACTCGATTGCAGAAACGACCTATTCCAGACCAAGATCATATTCAACCAAAGTCAGAGCATGTGCGCATCCAAGAAAACATAGAGGACAATTTGGTCTAAAAATAGAGGACAACTTATTATGATAATTTAATAGCTGTGGTTGTGGAATTTATGCATGTTTGCCATAAAAAGTAAGAAAGTACGCACTCGATTACACATCTATAAAAGACGACCTAGTTGCAGACCAAGATCATATTCAAACAAAGTCAGAGCATGTGTGCATCCAAGAAAAAATAGAGGACAATTTGGTCTAAAAATAAAGACTTGTTATAATTTAATAGCGGTAGCTGTGAAATTTATGCATGTTTGCCATGGCAAAAGCTAAGGTCAACACATGGCAACAGCAGCAAATGCTAGCCAACAATGGCACCATAAATTCTCAATAGGAGAGGTGGATAGTACAATGTTATTTCGTTGAATGACTCCAGTTTTACAATTATTATCCTATAAACAATCAGTTCTCTCTCGATTCCAGGAGAAAACTGGTATTTGCGAGAGATGCACGTATAGAAGATTCTCAAACAAGAAATTATCGATCGCAGCGACAAGCCGAAACGATACAGTATTTGACTGAATAACTGTGATAAGGCGGCCGAGAAGCAGAAGATCAGTCATATAAAACCTAAGCCATCTTCATATTTACACGAAAGTCTAGGCAGCAAAATAAAATATTCATCTCATTTCAGATCAATCGCATATCGTTGTCGGTTGAAACTAATTTGGCTATCCAAAACACCTAAAACTCTAACAAGGGACACCCCCCAACTAAAAATTTACAGGAATCAGAAACTGTATTTCACAAACGTCAACAAGATTAAAGCCATTAATTATACTGCATGGGCCTAGTGGCCTATCCATTGGGTTAAAATTTCGCCGGGTAGTAGGAACCCATTTGTTCAGAACAAGGGCTGCTGGCTTTTGCTGACACAATACATTCGATTTTCAACAGGAAGAATATATAGTCAAAATTGATCGTTTTACGCTAAAATAAATATATCGGATAATGGGAAAAAAATTTACAACTTTTTAGTTTATAACATAAAATTTTAAATAAATGTTAAATTTTTGTGTCAACTGAAAATTTTCCGTGAACTGAAAGGGTTAAAAATTGCCATAAGATAAAGACCGAGGGCGATGCTAATATTTAGTCAGTGGAATGAATTAGTGGCACCGGTTATGACACATGGGTGATCTTAAAAATGCTAGCATCGCAGTTTGGAAAGACCTGTACATGTTAAGGCAACGTACCACCGGGTTCAGTTTTTCGTTCTTTTTGAGCTTCAATTTGCAAAATTTTTCTTTGGTTCTTACATAGTTTTCGATACGGCTAAAATATAGTGAAAAAATACGTTCAGATTATGCGAAACTACACCTGAGTAGATTTCAATAACCGGTGGACAAACGTACATTCATAGACGTAAAATACCTGTAAATTAATCTACACTGTATTAGCGGCTTAAATTTATTATATCACCATGATATTGTTACTAATTCAGATGGAAATATCATTTGAAACTGTCCAAAGACAGATTTG